>CM053502.1:71752349-71810826 GCA_028627145.1 Eidolon dupreanum | reverse complement strand
GTCTTTTAATCTGAAATGAATCTCTTATATAGACAGCTTATGTGTGGGTCTCATTTTCTTATTCATTCAGCTACCCTATGTCTTTTGATTGGAGATTTAATCCATTTACATTTAAAGTGATTGATAGGTATATAGTTATTGCCATTTTATTATTCATATTTATGTTTTTCCCTCTTTTTACAGAGACCCCTTTTGTTTTTTGTCACTTGAATATTCCTGCCTACCTTTTCTGGCCTGCAAAATTTCTGTTGACAATTCAGCTAGCAGTCTTATGGGAACTCCCTGGTAACTTTTCTTTTGCTGCTTTTAGAATTCTGTTTGTCTTTAATCTTCATCATTTCCATTTGATCTTGGTATGAGTCTGTTTGGGTTTATCTTCTTTGGGACTCTGCACTTTCAGGACTTGTACATTGATTTCCTTCACCAGGTTAGGTAAGTTTTCAGTTATTATTTCTTCAAATACATTCAGAATCCTTGCTCTCTCTCTCTTCCCCTAGTAATACCCCTACAATGTGAATGTTGGTATGCTTGATGTTGTCCAGAGGTCCCTTAAACTATCCTTATTTTTAAAAATTCTTTTGGCTGTTCAATTGGGTGCTTTCTGCTCCCTCATCTTCCAACCTGCTGATTCAGTCCTTTGCTTCATCTAAACTACAATAGGTTCTTTCTAGTGTATACTTCAATTCAGTTATTGTGTTCTTCATTTCTCACTTGTTCTTTTGTATGGTTTCTATGTCTTCTTTATTCTCGCTATCCCTTTTCTGAAGTTCTCACTGAAATCATCTATTCATCCCCTAAGATCATGAAGCATCCTTACAACCAGTGTTTTGAACTCTGTCTCTGGTAGGTTGCTTGCCTCCATTTCACTTAGTTTTTTTTTTCCCTAGAGTTTTCTTTATTGTTTCATTTGTGGCATGTTTGTTTTCTTGGTGTTTATTTCTATGTATTAGGATGAATTGTTATGTCTCCCAGACTGGGCTAGATGGTTTTATGTAGTAGGAGTCTTGTGTGGCTGAGTGGCATAGTCCTTGATTACCTGGGCTGGGGGCTCTGGGCATGTTTCTTTTTTGAGTTTAGTGTGTTCTCCTGTTGTAGCTAAGCCTTGATTCCTGTTAGCACATTGGTGTATAGGATTGACTCTCAGGATGACTGGCTGTGAGGACTGACCATGCCCACATGGTATGAGCTGCTGTGTGAGGGTTGACCCTTTGGAATGGGATTTTCCCCAGCAGGCTTATGTTCCTATTGAGACCGTCCTTTGGATATGCCACTTATGGAAGTAGTCAGGTGGTATTCTGTTGGACTCTGACCCCAGACTCCAGGTTGTTGGTTCTGTGGCCCCTTAGGATGGGCTCCATGTAGGCCAAGTCAGCTGCTGCTTTTGATTTCTTGGGGCTACTTGGTAGGAGCCACAAAGCAATCTAAGGATGACTGTTGCCTATACTGGATCTGGAGGCAAGTTGGAATAACCTCCCTGGAAGCCAAGGCTGGCTGACCCCATCCTGGGCCTGGGGCAGCTTATCAAGAGACCAGTGCACCTCAAGGCCTGAGGCTGCCTATAAGGTCTGTTGGTAGTATATGATTTGGGTGGGGCGGGGACCCAGGTAGTCATCAGAGTAAAGCAAGGAGATTTCACCCGGCCAGTGCAGATTCAGGTTTCATGCCAGTGCTGAATCTGTGGCATTCTGTAAAAGTCTTAAATTTCAGCAAGACCTGCTGCTGCCCATCTCAGGTCCACAGACACCTGAAGTCTGTTCATGAAATCTTGTAGCTCAGGGCATGGCTGGTGGCCTGCCATGAAAGTCTCTTCTGGGATGCACAGGCTGCACAAGCTGAGTGGTTGTTTGTTGTCTAATTACAGCCCAGGGAAAGTGAAGAGAAGAGGGCAATGGGCTGCCTGACAACAGGCATGCCAGGGGCAATTTGTGGGTTGATTGGGGCTGGGTCTCAGGGAGACACGGTGTGGAGTGAGCTAAACTTGTCAGGCCAATGCAGATTCAGATTTGGTGCCTGTGCTGAATCTGAGACCTCTCAAAAGTTTCAGATCATAGTGAAACCAGCCACTATCTGCCTTGGGCCCACAGACCTCCACAATCTCTCCAAGAGATATTGCAGCTCGAGCTGGCATGTAGCCACCAAAACTCTTTTTCGAAATGCATGAGCCCTGCGAGCTGAGGGCTATTGTTTGCTGTCCAACTCTCAGTGGAGGGAAGGAATAGGGTGGGGCTGGCTGTCTAGCAATGGGCTTGCCATGGATAATATGTAGGCTGCATCATGGGGTGGGGTCTCAGGGAGACATAGGGTGGAGCACCCGATCTCTCTGGGCCAATGCAGATTCAGAATTGGCCGTATGGGGGAGGGTTCAACACAGGCAAGATGGTGCATGTCTGTGGACTGCACAGGCGGGGAACCCAACAAAGGAATATTGGCTACTGTCCTTCTAGCTCTCGCCCTGATGCTATACAACTCAGTACCTCCCCGTATGTCTCCTGCACTTCCCACGCTACTGACCCTCTGCAAGAGCCCAGGATGGATGTCTGGAAGCAAGTGAGTCTGTGCATGGGCCCTTTAAGGGGATATCTGGTTTTTCATGTTCTTTCTATCTCACCCAGTCAGAATCCCCACTGATTTTTACAGTTCAATTTTGTGGTAACCCTTCTTCCTGGGACTGGAACCATGGGCTGGGGAGCCTCTATGTGGGACCAAATCTCCTCACTTCTTCAGTGGGGCCTCTGCAGCTGCTCTCTCCCTCCTGGTACTCAACCACCACACATAGGTGAAGGGCCAGCCCATTTCATGTCTCTGCCCCTCCTACCAGGAGCTTTTCTTTTACGTTCTCAGATAAATGTGTTATGATCAGCTAGAGTTCAGGTGGCTCTCCAAGTTGACTGTTATATAATCTGGTTGTAATTTTAATATGCTGGACTAAATGTTTGTGTCCCTAAAAATCCATATGCTAAAGCCCTAAGACCTAATATGATGGTATTTTGAAATGCGGCTTCATGAAGATATTTAGGTTTATATGAGGTCATGAAGTGGGGCCCTCGTGATGGGATTCGTGCACTTATAAGAAGAGACACTAGAGTGATCTAAGTATCATGATGGAATGAGAAGACCCCTTTATATCTCCCCTTAAATTTATAAGTCAGACATCTATAACCATATGAAGTTTCCTCTGCTCAATACACAAAGAAGCCTGAAAGAGCCACACATTAGTATGTCTCAAGGTGGGAGTATTGGGATACATATGAGAGGCAGGACTGGCAAAAAATCAGAGACGGTGTCTGTGGATGGTGTCGGTGGCCACCACAGCCCCACATAATGTGGTACTGGTGAAGGAGTCAGAGTTCAGCCCCCACACTACCCGTCCAGTGGAGTGTAAGAGGAGCAGAAGTAGTGTTGTCTGAGGAGCCAGCTCCCTTCCCTGCACTGAGACAGAACCCAGTAGCATCAGGGGAAACACCATTAACAGCCCAACAGTGATGGTGGCCGTTAAATGCAAAGAGACAGTGTTGCATACTTGTGAACCTGGTTCCTCACTCATCCACCATCACCACACCCCCAAAACCATGGTGGTGGTGGCACAAGACCACGGCAACCTAGACACAGTGGGGACCCCACTCACCACTCCTTGTTACCCAGAAGTCAATTTCTACAAGAGCAACACCCCCCTCCACAGGAGGCACAAGCAGTGCAGGTAAGCAAAACCAAACTATGCCATAGCACCACCTACTGGAAAACAAAAGAAAGACCCCTAACTACCAACCTACTGCATTGTTAAAATCAAAATGGTATCTAAATAGAGTCCACTATCTCAAATGCACAGGCAGAGGAACAGTCCATTAACTACCATAAACAACCAAGATAACATGGTAACACAAAGAAAATAAGTCTCCAGAAATCAATCTCAAACTGTAATTTATATGACAGGGAGTTCAAAATTGCAGTCACGAAGAAACTCAACAGGATACAAGAAAACCCAGAAAGGCAGTTCAATGATCTCAGGAATAAAATTAATGAACAGAAGGAGTACTTTATCAAAGAGATTTAAACTATAAAAACAGAACCAAATGAATCCTGGCATTGAAGAACTCAATACATGAAATGAAAAATGCATTAGAAAGCACTGGAAATAGACCAGACAGAAGAGAGAATTAGCAGGCTCTATGATAAAAATCTAGAAAAAATTTAGGTGGAGGAAGAGCAAGAACTAAGTTAAAAAAATAACGACAGAATCGTATGAGAACTATCTGACTCTATTAAAAAGAACAACATAAGAATGGTGGATATTCCCACCAGGAGAGTGAGGAAGAAGGGAATAGAGAGCCTATTGAAAGAAATAATGGATGAGAACTTCCTAAATCTGGAGAAGGAACTGAACATTCAAGTATAAGAAGCTAACAAAAACACCTAATTATCTCAACACAAAAAAGTCAATCATATAGAATTTTCAAAGCAGCCAGTAAAAAAAGACAGTAACCTACAAAAGAAACCTCACCAGATTATTATCAGATTTCTTAGCAGAAACCCTACAGGCCAGGAGAGAGTGGAATGATATTCAAATATTGCAAAAGAGAAACCACCAACCAGGAATAATATATCCAGCAAAATTATCTTTTAGATATAAAGGAGAAATAAAGGATTTCCGAGACAAACAAAAGCTGATAGAATATGTCACTACGAGACCCGCGTTACTGGAATGTTGAAAGGAGCTCTTCTATCAGAAACAAAGCCAAAGTATGTAAAACTCTGAGTAAGGTCACAAACAGAAGTAGGAACTTGCAACTCTATTTCAGAACAGGGTCTTAAACAATTGTAAAGGTTAAAGGTGGGGAAAATATTAAAAATAATTATAGCAACTGCAATTAAGTAATGAATGTAAAATGTAAAAAGGGACAATCTGTGACAATGAAAACAAAAAGGGAGGTGGAAAAGAACTGAACTTGTAGAGGTGAATGAAGATAAGATGCAATCAGAAGAAAAAGGACTATTTTATCAATGAAATGAAACATTTTACACAAACCTTATAGTAACCACAAAACAAAATCCAAAGCTGAGACATGAAACCTGAAAAAAAAAGGAAATGGAGAAAACCATCAAACTAAAATAGCAGACAGGAACACAAGGGAAAAGAAACGACAGCAATACAGAGAAATCAGAAAATAAAGATGGAATGACTGTAGCAATCATGTATCAAATCAATAATCACCCTAAGTGAAAATGGCCAGAACTCAGTAAAAAGGCACAGAATGGCTAGATGGATTTCTAAAAATCCAACAACATGCTGCATTCAGGAGATGCACCTTAGCTCCAAAGACAAACATAGGCTCGAAGTGAAGGGATGAAAGATGACATTCCAAGCAAATGGTATCCAGAGAAAAGTGGTACAGCTATACTTATATCAGACAAAAGAGATTTCAAGACAACAACAAAAAAAGGTAACAAGAGAAAAGGTGGACATTTTACAATGACAAAGTGGGCAATCCAACCTAAGAACACCAAAATATGTCAAGCAATTAACAGACCTAAAGGGGGAAATTGATAGTAAAATGAATAGGAAACTTTAATACTCCTCATATACCAATGGATAAGTCATCCAGATGGAAAGTCAACAAAGAAACATCAGCCTTTATTGACACTAGACTAGATGGCCTTAACAGATATTTATAGAATTTTTCATCCCAAAATGACAGAATATACATTCTTATCACATGTGTATGAAATATTCTCAAGGATAGATATGTTGGGACACAAGACAAGTCTCAATTAATTTAAAAAAATTTAAAATCACACGAAGCATCTTTTTCAACCACCATGGTACAAAATTAGAAATGAACTAAAGAAAGCTAGAACAATCATATGTATGTGGAGATTAAACAACATGCTACTGAACAACTATTGGGTCAAATAAGATTAAAAAAAAATCTGACATACTTTGGGATGTTGCAAAGGTGGTACTAAGAGGGACTTTTGTAGCAATACAGGCCTTGTTCAAGAAACGAGAAAAATCTCAAACAACCTAACATTACACAGTAAGGAACTAGAAAAAGATGAACAAACATAGCCCAGAATCAGGAGAGGAAGGAAATAAAATTTAGAGCAGAAATAAATGTAATAAAGAATAAAAATAAAATATAAAAAGAAATAATGAAACAAAGAGGTGGTTCTTTGAAAAGATAGGAAAAAAAATCGACAATCCTCTAACTAAACTCATGAAGGAAGAAAGACTAAAATAAAGTCAGAAATGAAAGAGAAGTTGAAATAAATACCACAGAAGTAAAGGGGTATGCAAGAATACTATAAAAGGCTATATGCTACCAAACTGAACAACCTAGAAGAAATGAACAAATTCTTAGAAGCATACTACCTTCCTAGATTGAAACATAAAGAACTGAAAAAGCTGAATAGATCAATAAATAGTATGGATATTGAAACAGAAATCACCACCCCTGCCCTCTGCCAAAAAACAAACAAAACAAAAAAACACCACAAAAGTCCAGGACCAGACGGCTTCGCTGGTGAATTCTACCAAACATTCAAAGAAGATTTAATACCTATCTTTCTCAAACTCCTCCAAAACAGTGAAAGAGGAGAGAATGCTTCCTAACTCATTTTACAAGGCCAAAACCAGATAAAAACATCACAAAAAAGGAAAATTACAAGTCAATATTTCTGATGAACATAGATGTCAAAATTCTCAAGAAAATACTAGCAAATCAAATATGATATATTAAATAGCTCATACACCACGGCCAAGTGGAATTCATTCCACTGATGGAAGAACAGTTTTACATCTGCAAATCAATCAATGCGATGCCCCACATTAACAAAATAAAAAGTAAACATGATAATCTCATAGGTGCAGAAAAAACATTTGAAAAATGTTTGAAAAATATAACATCCATTTATTATTTTAAAAACTCTCAATAAAATGGGTGTAGAAGGAAAATACCTCATCATACTCAACCGTGAAACATGAAAAGCTTTTCCTATAAGATCTGAAACAAGACAAGGATGCCCACTCTCACCACTGTTATTAAGTATAGTACTGGAAGTCCTAACTAGAACACTTAGGCAAGAAATAAAAGACATTTAAATTGAAAAGGAAGAAGTAAAACTCCCACTATTTGTAGATGACTTAATTTTGTTTATAGGAAACCCTAAAGACTCTACCAACATACTAGAAACAATAAATGTATATAAAGTTGTGAAATAAAAAATCAATATAAAAGTCTATTACATTTCTATATACTAACAACAAAATATCAGAAAGAGAAATGAAGAAAATCCCATTTACAGTCACAAGAAAGAATACCTCAGAATTAACACAGGAGATGAAGGACCTATACACTGAAAACTGAAAGACATTGCTGAAAGAAACTGGAGCAGACACAAATGCAAAGATATTCCTTGTGAGCTGAAGAAATAACTATGTTAAAATGTCCATATTACCTAAAGCAATTTAAAGATGCATTGAAATCTCTATCAAAATCCCAATATTTTTCACAGAAATAGAAAAAGTTCTCCACATTTGTATGGATCCACAAAAGATCCTAAACAGCCAAAGCAATCATGAGAAAAAGAACAAAGGTGGAGGTATTACACTTCCTGACTTTAAAATATATGAAGCTATAGAAATAAAAAAAAAAAACAGGCTGGTATTGGCAGAAAAACATACATACAGACTAGTGAACCAAAACTGAGACCTAAGAAATAAATCCACACATATATGGGCAACTAATTTACAAGGAGCCAAAAATATACAAAGGAATGGTGTTGGGAAAACTGGAAAGCCATATGCAAAAGAATAAAACTAGGCCACTATCTTATACTACACACAGATATTAACCCAAAATGGATTAAAGACTTGAATATAAGACCTGCTACAACAAAACAGAAGAAAAATTTAGGCACTAAACTTCTGATCATTGGTCTCAGAGGACTTTTTGTGAATTTGACTCCAAAGGCAAGGGGAAAAAAAGAAAAAATAAACAAACAGGACTACAACAAACTAAAAAGCTTCTGCATGCACAGCAAAAGAAACCATCAACAAAACAAAAAGGCAACCAACCAATGGGAGAAAGTATTTGCAGATGACACTTCCAGTAAGGGATTAGTATCCAAAATATATAAAGAACTCATGGACCTCAACAACAAAACAACAAAATCCAGTTAAAAAAATGGGTAGAGGATCTGAATAGACATTTTTGCAAGAAAACATACACAGATGGTCAATGGACATATGAAAAGATGTTCAACCTTACTAGTTATTAGGAAAACTCAAATCAAAACCACAATGGGATATGACATGCCACCTGTTAGAATGGCTATTATTAAAAAGACAAGAAATAATGTATGTTAGAGACAATGTGGAGAAATGGGAACCCTCAAACACTGTTGGGAGGGATGAAAACTGGTGCAGCCACTACGGAACACTGTATGGAGTTTCTTTAGAAAATTGAAACTACAACTACCATATGATCCAGCAATTTCTCTTCTGGGTGTTTACCTGAAAAATATGAAAATACTAATTCATAAAGATAAATGTACTCCTATGTTCACTGCAGCATTATTTACAATAGTCAAGATACGGAAACAACTTACGTGTCCATCAATGGATGAATGGATAAAGAAGATATGATATGTATATATACATACAAATGAAATACTACTCAGCTATCAGAAAATAAAATATTGCCATTTGTGGCAACACGGATGGATCTTGAGGGTATTATGATAAGTGAAATAAATCAGGCAGTAAAGGATAAAAACCATATGATTTCACTCGTATGTGGGATATAATACAAAAAGCAACAAATGAACAAACAAAACAAACAAAAAACAGTCTCACAGGTACAACAGAATGGTGGTTACCAGATGGGAAGGTGGTAGGAAAGGGCAAATTGAGGGTCAAATATATGGTAACGAAAGGAAATTAGACTGGGTGGTGAGCATGCAATGAAATATACAGATGTTGAATTATAATGCTGTACACCTGAAATTTATGTTATTAACCAACATCACCTCAATAAATTCAATTAAAAAAAGAGAGAGAAAGAAAGTGTGCATGTCCTCTCGCCCCCAGCCATGTGAAGCCACAGTGATATAAGGTGGCTATCTACAAGCCGGGAATAGCCTTAACAGAACCTGACCACACTAGCCCTTGATTTCGAACTTCGGGATCAAGAACTGTGAAAAAATACAATTCAGTGTTTAAGCCAACCTAGTCTATGATTTTGTTATAACAACTTGAGCTAAGACACTGGATAAAAGAAAAAAATAGCCTTAAAGAATGTTTTTTTTTAATTTTATTTTTTTACAGTGATATTGGTTAACGAAATCCAGTAAGTTTCAGCTGTACACTTTAACAGTAAGGCATATATATATTTACATTGTGTGTTCACCTCCCATAGTTAGATTTCTGTCACCACATATTTGACCCCCTTTACCCCATCTACTTCCCTCCTCTGGTAACCACTAGCCTATTGTAAATGTCTATGAGTCTATTTGTTTGTCCTGTTTGTTTGTTGCTTTTAGGTTTATAATACACATATAAGTGATATCATGTGATTTTCTACTTTTTCAGTCTGGCTTATTTCGCTTAGCATGATTATCTCGAGGTCTATCCATGTTGTCACGAATGGCAGTATTTTATCTCTTTTTATGGCTGAGTAATATTCCATTGTATATATGTACCACAGCTTCTTTAGCCAATCATCTATCATAGGACACTTCAGTTGCTTCCATTTCCTGGCCACTGTGAATAATGCTGCTATGAATATCAGTGTGCAAATGTCTTTTCGGATATGGGTTTTCAAGTCTTTGAGGTAAAATACTCAGTAGAGGGATTGCTGGATCATATGGTATATCAATTCTTAGCTTTTTGAGGAACCTCCATACTGTTTTTGTAAGTTGGAAGAATGACTTTCCATAGGAAAGAAATTATGACTCAAAATCATCTCAAGTACAAAGCTTATTTTATCACATTTGGTTTAGATAAATCGATTGTTTAACAAACCCCAGTCTATTTGCTTATGTATGTACAAGTACATATTTTACATATACGTGTGTGTGTGTGTGTGTGTGTGTGTGTGTGTGTGTGTGTGTAAATATGAAAAATTTTGGAAGGGTACATATCAAGCTGTTAACTTTGATTATCTTTGGGGAATAAAAAGAGTGGGGAATAGTGGGTAAACAGAGAAATTAACTCTTTACTGTGCATATGTCTTATGTTTTCATTTTTAATAATTGCTGTCAATATATTAATAGGGTAATTAAAGTATTAAAACTAAAACTAAGAAAAGTATTGTTAATAGAATGACTAAAAGAGGAAAGTTGTGCAATTTCCTCCATAAATCTCAAAAAAACAATCACAATTTTCAATAAGTTGATTTCTTCCTGTATATCTAACAAAAGATGAGATAAAGTAGATGATATGATATAAAATAACTAAAAAGCATGACCCTATTTGTGAATACTCACTCAAAAAGATAATGTGCACTCCATGTTCATTGCAGTATTATTTACAATAGCCAAGTCTGAAAGAAATGTAAATGTCCCTTGATGAGTGAATGGATAAAGAAAATGTGGGGTGGGTTGGGTGTGTGTGTGTGTGTCTATGCGAGCATGTGCACATCTGTGTATGTATAAAATAAAAATGTTATTTAGATAAAAAAGAAATTCTTGCCATTTGCAACAACATAGATAGAACACTGAGGGCATTATGTTAAGTGAAATAGGACAGAGAAAGTCAAGTTCTGTATGATCTCACCAATATGTAAAATCTAAAAAACAACAAAAAAAAATAAACCCAGACACAAAGAACACATTGGTGGTTGCCAGAGGCAGGGAATGGGGAGTGAGCAAAATTCATGAAGGAGGTCAAAAGGTACAAACTTCCAGTTACAATATAAACAAATCCTGGAGATGTAATGTCCAGCATGGTGATTATAGTTAATAATACTATATTTTATATTTGAAAGTTGCTAAGAGAATATATCTTAAAAGTTCTCATAGCAAAAAAAAAAAAAAAAAAAACCTGTGTAATTCTAGATATTAACTAGATTTATTGTGGTTAGCATTTCACAACACATAAAAATATTGAATCATGTTGTACACCTTAAATTAATGTAATGTTATCTCAAAAAAAAAAAAAACCTCAGCAAATTCTGAATAGAAGGAAACTTTACATTAGTAAAGCTAATGTACCAAAAATTGACAGCAAACATTTTATTTAGTGTAGAGACTTCAGATGTATTCTCTATAAAATTGGAAATAAGGCAAAGATGTGGACTTTAACAAATGTATACTGAAGATACTGGTCAATGCTATGAAGAATGAAAAACAAGAAGATACAGAAAATGGAAGGAGAGAGATAGCCTATTACTATTTGCTAATGATAGAATCATCTACTTAAACCAAGAGAATTAACAAATAAACTGTTAGACCTAGTAAGAATTCAGCAAGGTTACCAGACACAGGACTAAAAACCAATAGCATCTATGTTAGCAAGAACAAATTAAAAACCAATAGTAATAAGACTGTAAAGATTTAGAAATTAACCAACATATAAGCCCTTCATAGAGAAAACTTTAGAATTCTATAAAGGACATAGGCAATGATAGAAAAAAAATGGAGACATTCTGTATTCTTGTCTTAATATTTCAAAGATGTCAATTCTCTTCAAGTTAATCTATATATTTAATGCAATCCCTATCAAAAGTTCAGTGAACCTCTTAAGTAACTTGATCAACTTGCTCTAAAATTTATATGAAATGATGCAGCAATTCCTCTTCTGAGTATACATTAAAAGGAAATTAAATCTTGAGGAGATACATGTACTTTGTATTCACTGCAGCTTTATCCACAATAGCCAAGGCATGGATACAGCTTAAATGTCCACCGACAGATGAACAAAGAAATTACAGTATCCATACAATGGAATATTATTCAGACATAAAAAGGCAATCCTCCATGACAAATCGGATGAACCTTGAGGGCATTATGCTAAGAGAAATAAGTCAGAGAAAGACAAACATGTGGAATTGAAAAATGTCCAAGTCATAGAAATAAGGAATAGAGTAGTGGTGACTATGGGCTGGGGAATGAGGAAATAGGAAGATATTGGTCAAAGGGTACAAAGTTCCATTTATAAGATTAATAAGTTCTGGGGATCTAATACACAGTATTGTGAATATAATTGACAATTCTGTATTTACACTTACAAATTACTAACAGAGTAGATCTTAAATGTTCTTACTACACACAAAAACAGGTAATTATGTGAGGTAATGGAGGTGTTAGCTAACATTGTGGTGGTAATCATTTTGCAATACATAAGCATATCAAATCATTACAACATATACCTTAAACCTATACAATGTTATATGTCAATTACATCTCAATAAAGCTGAAAAAAATAGTAATCAGCCCGACTCTCAACAGTAACTGGCAGTAAGTATTTGGTTAAATCTTGACTCCCATATACTCTAAGCTACCAAAATCCAACTATCTTCAAAAAATTAGGAACACCAGTAGCTCTCTATTCTAATGATTCTCTGTATATCTTTCAGAGATGCTCACAGAAGAATACAAGAAAGGTCAACTCTTTAATTATTCCATTCTGCCTTATATACTAACACACACCTTGAAAATAAGATCTCTGAGTAAAAATTGACCCATTCCCACACTAATAGAAAGATTTTCCTTCAATCAAAATAAACCCACGTAGGGCTTCCCTCAGTGGGTTTGTAGTAGTCTTTCCTCAGATTACTGGTCAGATTACCATTTTGTTAAAAGGAAAACAGTATTTTTTCCTTAGTAGGTTAAAATTATACAAAAATCAAAGCTCCCAAGCAAGTCTAGTCTAGTGACAATCTCATGATTTTTATTACAAGTGTTAGTTATTATATTTTAATATAATGCAAATAATACAGTACAGAGCTCAGAGGTAAGAAAGTCTACCTTATATTAGTGGACTAAGTACTAAGATAGTCCAGACATAAATACTACATATTTAACCTCAATTCCTTGGCATCCAACTGGATGCTGCAGGAAGAATTTGCATTCTGTTTGGCATAAAATCCGAATAATTTTTAAAAAGAAAATAATTGTTAAATTCTTTGGCTGACTGTGAAAAGTTCCAAGTCTCTTCTCCATTGAGATGACTCTATGTATTCCATGCTCCAGGTATACTTATTTACTCGAAGTTCCTCAAATGCATCTGTCCCTTCTCCCCCCTCTGTCTGCCCCTCCATCTCTCCTCTTTCTCCCTTCCACACCTCTGTCTCTGCCAATGCGAGTGTTCTTCCTTTTGCTTCAAAGACTCCTAATTGTCTCTCGGTTTTCTCTGACCACTGCCCTTCTCCAAAACTGGGCAAGATCCTTTGTACCTGGCACACACTATACATTCAATAAGCATTTGTGAAGTGCATTTAGTAAGAAGTTTGCCAAAATCATACCAAGAATGGGGCTAGCAAACTTCAGGAGTCTACTTTTGACTTTTTTTTGACAACACTCTTCTTTGACAGGTTTAGAGAGTTATCAGGAATGAATACACAAACACACACACACACGCATGCACGCGGCAAGAAAAGAGCATTGGGGAGTAGGAAAAAGAGAACAGAGACATTGAAAAACTTTGATAAAGCAGCACTGTATTTTAAAGTGGAGGGATATTGAGACAGTAGTGAATCCAAAATTGTAAAGAAACCCACGACTAAGCAGAAACTAACCAGTAGAACTCTTACCTTTGTTTTAGATTTTTAAGAGATAAATACCAATGTTTAAGATTACTAATTTCAACAATGTATTTTAAATAGTTTACTAGTATGCTGGAGGGAGTATACACATTCAGTTGCCTGCTATATCTATACATCACGAGGTGTGCGGCTAACTCACCTCTTGGCTTCAGAATTCTCTGCAAACTGGTGGGGCAGTCCACATTGCATGACAGCCTAAACGACATCTTGAGAGGGAACCTACACTCAGGAGATGCAACTGGTAGAGTGGTCAGATACTGACAAGATTGTCTTGGTAACAAATCTTTGGACATGAGAGGAGTAATGTTAACTAGATAAAAAGTCTGTTTATTGGGGTTCCTCATGGCTCAGTTCCCTGTGGGTAGTGATGAAAAAGAACCAGGATGTACTTACATTTATATAAGATATTGGGGTTGCAAGATAGGAGTGCTTTGGGATCTCTCCAACATAGAACAGAAAAAAAGAGACAGGCAGTCTCAACTTTTGCACAGAATACTGCATGGAATCTGGTACCTGCAGGCTCCTCTACACCGCAGTGGCACCCAGCAGGGTTCAGGATACCTGATCTAAGCAACAGTGACCTCTGCAAGCAGCAGTACTCAGCAGGCAACCAGCACTCCACAGATGTGGTGGTGGACATCTGGTGGACGTGGTGATGCCAGCCTTACCCAGCAAAAGGGGATCTGCACAAGAGGCTGATTATCCCTACAGGTGTCATGAAATAACTGACCAGAATGATTCATGAGCCACCCAATGAGAACACCTGAAAAAATTATCTGGGTATGGGTGTATGTCATGGGTAGAGGATAGTGCGTGGAATTTGTGAGGAGGTGGGGGAAAGAACTGGTGAAACATAAACTGCAAGTACACAAAGTATTGTGTATTGCTCGGATATGAATCTCGGGAGCACAGAACAATCCCTGGTTAACAAAAATGTGAGATAAGGATATCTGATTGGTAAAGTCTCAAAAATAGATTTTAAACACTTAAAAATATTCACAAGGCTTAAATGATTTGTGAATTCACTGGTTACATAGAAATTTACCAAGTTTCAGGAAACTGAAATTTAACTAAACAAACACATATTCTTATAACAAGTATGTTAGTTTCTTTCCAGTCATTTTGCACGTTATGACCTTCTCTTCAAGATTATGAAAATAAAATCCAAACACATTTCTTTCGTAACATTCTGGACTCATTAAAATATATTAAATAACTTGCCTTAATCTCAAGTGAATAAATATGAAATCTACTGTACAAAAAACAAAATGTGTCAATTTTACAGTTAGAAAAAGTCATTCAGTGATTCAATAATAAGTATTCACTACGAAAAAAGCTAAAGATGCTGCTAACGTTGCAATTCAAGTTATCTGTAATGATTATTACAACTTCTACTTCCACAGGAAGTAGTGAACAAATTCAAAACTCCTTGGAGATTTAATCCAAAGCCAGATAGCTCCATTCAGGGTACCCTGGAACTATACCAGTTTCTGAATTTGGAGACATAGGGAAGAATAAAGCTCTTTCACAATTAACAACAGTGATGAAAGGAGATTTTGTTTGTATGTGCTCTGGTTATCAAGTACTGACCAGAGGGGAAGCAGGTTGGCTATTCTGCATGTGTAAGTGGTATCCTTTTGAATAGGAAAACAAAGGAAAGCTTTTAATGATTTCTTGGAAAAAAACATGGGCCTGGTTTTAGTTCTAAATTTTTAAGCAATAATCACACCTATATATTTCTATATATCCTATTTTTATATATTCTAAAATATCTACAGTACTTTCAGTATATTTATTGTAAAGTCAAAAGATGTATTATTTGACTGCTAACATGGAACAAGAGATGATCTAATCTGTGAGTCATATAGATAGACTATTTTATATTTTCCTTCTTTCAAGCTATAAAACCAACCAATATGGGGATTTATTGAGCAATCCAGATTATTTCCCTGCTGAATAAAATCCTTCTCACATACTTTTTAGATTGGCAGTACATTATCATAAAGTGACAGTTGATCCACACTTCTTTGCATAAAGTGGTTTCTAAGAGGTAGAGAAAAATCATACCTTCCCTTAGCATTTTAATCAGATGTCAAATTAAATTGAGCATCATTAGCAGGTTCTAAGAGGAAAATCAAACATCAAATGGCAAAATGCAGGCTGAGCTGTATGTGAATAAAATGGCCTTTTTTGATGGCCACTTGACCTTTATGATGGTTAGAGAGTTTTAGAAACTAATTTATGATATTTGAATGTCATGTTTTTTGAGCATCTTCTGAGATATCACCTTAATTCACAATTAACTAAAGATTCAATCAGCCTAATGTAGTCTCCCAAAACACTGGGCTGATGGACGAAGACAACTTTATGGGGGCGGGGGGGGAGGAAGGGGAGGAATGGAAAGAAAGAGGTGACAAGTATTACCTATTTTACAGAGAAGAGGCTAAAGACAAAATGATTTATTATAATTACACACTATGTGTGACTAAGTCCACTGTCTTTGCCAATATATTGTGTCAAAATAAAGAGAATTATATAAATGTAAGTTTCTGACCCTTTTAAATTAGCATTTTGTGTCACCATCTGATCTGAGTTCATCTTGAACTACTGTTTTCAATTCTGCTAAATGAGCACGTGTACGAAATATTACTATCCATTTTCTTATTGATAAATCACTTCAATTTAATGGAGAATAGAAAGCATTTTGTTGTGTTTTGTCAATTTTCTTTAAAGTGCTAAATAATAGAAGCTTCAAGCCTTCCTCCCTAGTCCCCACCCTTTATCTTTTTCAAACCAGATGACTGTCCCAATCCAGCCTATATAAAAATTTTGAAGCTACTATTGGAAATATAAAACATAATATAACTAAATTGATATATTTTTAGCTTCACATATGGTGCCAATATCTGAAGTATGTAGGACTAACATAATTTGGAAATGAACTGGGTAGTGAAACTGAAGTCTGCAGCCTTTTAAATTAACACTGAGTAATTTTGTAATAAGTTATTTCAATAATTTCATTTATTTAATAATTTTTTAGTTCAACTACATGCAAACAAGGTCTTCAGTGTAATTTTTTTAGTGTAACTTTTAATAGGGTAGAAAAAACATATTAAAGTGAATAAATGTCTACTTGAAACTATTACAATTGTACTATAAAAATTAAAATGGAATTAAAGAAGAACAACCATTTTAAGTCATACATAATTTAAAAGACTATTACCAAATTTTCTTTAAGAAGTATGTGCATCAATCTATTCTATTAGAAACTAGTTGACTTCTATAAAATAAAGAACCATATACAAAGTACAATTATTATTTCATGATCTCATAACTGTAAAAATATTTTCTTGACAGATGTCTTAACCTAGTTTTAGCCTTTTAGAACAGATATTTGCTTTTTCTCTTAAATATAGCTTTTTTGAATTGTATCATTACAGGGAATGTTAACTACTATAGCTAATGTAGCTATAACAGTTTATAGTGTTTTCTCTTCCAACCTCTTAAAAAGGATTCAGTAACACTAATGAGTAGTGACTCTGGGCAGAGGAAGGGGTGGGTGAGAAACTTCTAGATTTTCCTTAAGAAGATACTTAATGCAGATATGATTTTAGGAAGATAGAGTGGAAGTAGCAATTGCAACAGTTATGAGAGCATGGCTTCCACTTTGCTAGTGATCTCACTTGATTAGTGGTTCTAGTTGTTTCTCAAATTGTGGCCGAAATTAGTCTTCAGAGAAGTAAAGCCTTAAAGTTTACTGGTCTGAGTGTTCGAAAATAAATGTGTTGGATTTCAATATATTAGAAGTTAAAGGAGATTTTAGACTATATGTTTTTGTTTTTTAAAGGAGAAAGTGGGGTCAATTCATCTGCATAACTTTAAAATAGCCCTACTCCTGAGGCCAATAGCAAGCTGGGCAAAAAGGTTAGATAATGCTGTCCCTGGGCTGTCAAGATACAACTGGGCAGCATGTGGTAGGAAATCCTTTGTGATCCTTTTTTGGCTGTAACAGGAGGAACAAGGTAACTCATACATTAATCCTGAACTTGGGGATGAAGTACTATATTACAGATCTCTAGGACAGCCATCAATAAACTAATTCTTAGACAGCCTCCTTTGTTTCACAAGACAAACTAGGAATTGTGGGAGGATAGAAGCTGTTTATTAGTATTTCTTTATACCCGTTGTCTCCAGTATAGAACTCTTAAGTCTACCAAGAGACTTATTAGATAGCAGCTGGTAACAATCAGAAGGAAAACCTTACAATGGTGTGTGTATATATACACACACACGTATGTATATATGTATATATATATGTGTATGTATATGTGTATATATGTGTGTGTATATATATTCATTTACTACTTTCTATAACTCTTCCCTTTGAAGGACTGAAGTGAGTAGTCTGATTTTCATCTACTTGTTCATTCTAGCTTGCTATTCCTTTTGTCTCTAGAATACTCTAATATAGGAATCACTTAAATATATTCAGAGAAAGCTATATAAATCAATGAATGACAGCTGAGGTTAAAATCTTTTAGAATAAAACATATTCATGTCAAACCCCTAGGGCAGCTTACATGCACCTAGCTAGATGCCAGGATATAAGTTGAACTCAATGTTATATATCTTAAAACCTTATTTAACCAACATGGGCTTTCCTAATTCCATAGAATCTCTTAAAGAGAATAATCATACATTTAGCCACTTAGTACAGATTACTGCTTCACTATAAAGACAGTAATCATCATAATAAGGCCAAAAGCACCAGAATATAAGTTAAAAGGCCCAGGTTCTTGTCTTGACTCTGGCACTAATAAGTTTTGTGGGGAGGGAACTTCTCTTCTGATGACTGAATTAGCTATTAAGTGTAATTTACCTAGAAACAAAGATTTTTGTGAGTATTCATGGAACATTGACAAGCCTCAAGATGTCTAACTATGTTTTACAATCAGTAAAATAAGTATACTCTTCTGCTGCTGTTATTTATGTGTAATTCCAACATGATCACTGGATTAATGACATGAAATTTTGTCTTTGGTCACACTCTTAACTCATACAAAAGAGCCTCTAGCTTTATACGAATCCAACATACAGAAAATTGAAGAAATAATGGGATTTATTGCCAGTTTATAAATTGTAGCCCTGTGGATTAAAAAAAGGGCCACAAACTAAACCAGACAAGCTCAGGGGGAGGCCCATAATGGTGGACCTAACAAACCCAGAAACCAAATTGACCACACATGGTGGTCTGAACATAAAAATTCCTAACTAAAAGCGGATCAAAGGTCAATCTTTAACTTTGGAATTGTCTATTATCTTTGTGCATCTAAGATAACATATCTTTGAAATGTCAGAGTAATCTTTTCCAGACCTCTCAAAGGCACAACAACCAGCACCAGAGCACGAGACCATAGTTATCTTGTTGCCCACATACCATTTCTGTGTGCTGTAAATGTTAACTATCCCGTAAACATTAATGTGAAAGTATGTTACATTGATAAATCCACATTTATCCAATCTCAGCAATTTCTCAGCTTTGCTTTCTTCTGCCTCCTTAATCTATGATCAATGAATTTCATGTAACCTCACCCCGCCTTAGGTGTCCTCCTTTGATTCTAATGTATAAAATAAGCTGCAAAACTGCCATTCTCTGGAGCATTTTCTCAATCAGTTGAGATTTTGCTTCCTGGCAACTGTGATCAGTTTGGCTCAAATAAATTCTTATTAGGCTGGACATTCTTTTGTCATCAGCCTGATTTCACATGAACTTTAACATAGCTATATGGAGTACTAATATTGTTTTATCTAACAGTAACTATTGATCTAAAGACTATCTTTTCTTAGAGAATATCTTTTAAGTAAAATAATATTTGAAGTTTCGATTTGATTACATCTCCATTTCTTAAATTTACCCTTCTGTTTTATGAAAAATGACTTAAAATAAGTAAAAATTAACATATTTATGATTTCTTTCCCAACATATAGCACTATAAAGGCATAAGAATTAACCCTGCATGGTCCAGAGTTTGTTATGAACAGAAACACAGAAAAAACAGAGAATGATTTTTTAAACCTCAGATAAATCAAGGAGCAGCTACTGACTCTCGAAATGCCAGAGAATCATAGACATCTAATTTAATATTCTACCCAAACCTGGAAATAATTGCTTTCTACAATAATTCTGATGGAAATTCACCCACCTTACTGGAAAAACTCCAGAGGAAGACTTCTCACTACTTTGCAAGGTAGCACATTCTATTTCTAAATATTTCTCGTTTTTAGAAAACCCTTCCTTATTCTGGGCTAAAAATTTTTCTCCATTCAACCATTATCCATCAATCATAGTTCTTCCCTCTGAATTCATACACTATTTTTCTTCCACATGTGAGCTCTTCAGATATTTGATGCTACAGATCATTTCACACTAAGCCTTCACCTTTTCTAAGCTAAACAGCCTTAGTAAATTCAATTGCTCCCATTCTCCTTTCATCACCTCCCTCTCTTCCTTACTTTGACCTTTCCTGCTGCTCCTTCTTCCTCCTTCTATAAGCATTAATTGAATATACTAGGTTATCATATCATGTCCATATACATGATATGAGCTCTAGATCCTCACTTTCTTCAGAGTTCTTTTCTAGTTTTTTGATTGATATATATATATGTGTGTGTGTGTGTGTGTGTGTGTGTGTGTGTGTATGAACAGAAACACAGAAAAAAGAGAATGATTTTTTAAACCTCAGATAAATCAAGGAGCAGCTACTGACTCTCGAAATGCCAGAGAATCATAGACATCTAATTTAATATTCTACCCAAACCTGGAAATATATACACACACACACACACACACACACACACACACACACACACACACACACATATATATTTTTTTTAAATAGAGTCATCAGAAGTGAACATTTTCAGAATGTGGAAGAATTATTACCTCTTTTACTTCAAAACCCTATTTCTATTGATATAACCAATTCCTCTTGCCTGTGCCTAGCTAAAAACTTTCCCCTGATACCATTCTTCCCAATGGGACTAATTTGGACTTTTTTGGAAGGGAAAAATCTATAGACACGATTTCTCTTCTATCAACCAAATGATGACTGTAGAGTTTCTTCATAACAATGAATAAGTTGCTTTAGTTACAGGCTGTCTTCCCCTCTGTGGGGGTTTGGTTTTGCTTTGGATTTGGATGCAGCATTTTAACTCTATAGTAGGTTAAAATAGATGCTTGTCCTAGAACATTGTGTACCTCCCTTGTTATGGCTGCCCTAATAAGTTATTGCTTGATTTAACTTTCTATTTACCTGACTCTGGTTTGGCTACTTTTTATAAAGAGATTTTACTGTTAGCCACATGCAGGTGTGGACAAATAGGCTGATCAGTGATTGGATGGCTTTAGTACAGAGTAACTATCTCCATCAGAAGAGTAAATTACATCAAATTTTTAACAATGGTTGTAGGCTTTCTTTTTTTTTTTTTTTACTTGATTGGTTTATTTAAAATATCAAATTCTCCTTCATTACCTGTAGCTGCCATGCAGCTTTTTTTTATTATTTTAAATTTAAGGAGCTCCTAATTTCAGAATTACCACCAATGTCACTGATTTCATTATAGAAACTTCAGATGATAATAAAAATAGTAATAATAAATATGAAGAGTTAGAATGTGTTTACTAGGCCATTGTTTTTATTGGGCATATTAAATACTATTATCTCAATTCTCTCAACTACTCTATAAAATAGATATATTTTTATCTCCTTTGATGGATCGGGAAAGTGAGACTGAGAAATAAAGCAACTTGCCTAATTTCATAGAGCTAGTAAATGACAAAGCACCATTGCTTAGAAGGAGGCTGTATCTTCCCGCCACTCACTCAGGTGGTGATTATTTTTAGCTGATCCTGTGTCTTATGGGGAGGTGGGGCAGTGGGGAGGTCACTTAAGGCTATGGCTAAAACAGGTAGCATGTCATTCAGCGTGGTTTGTTGCAAAGGATGGGCGTATAACAAGGGGTCTAGTCTTGGTTATGACACTAAGTAGCTGCATAACCTTGGGCAAAATATTGTCTCTGAGCAATATCTTCATAATCTATAAAATGAGAAAAATTATCCTAACTTCACGATGTCATAAAGATTACATAATTTTATATTTGTAAAAGCATCTAAGATAGGCCTGTATACTAAGTAGGAGCTTAATAGACAATTATTCACTCAGTGTTCTGCATTTTCAAATCCCAATTCAGTGGCATAATGCCATATCCTTTTACCTCCCACTGCCATCATACTTGGAAAATCTAAAGGGAGTGATATCATATAGGAAAAACATCCCTTCTTTAATTAATGCTTGTCTCAATAGTGATATCTTTAAAAAAAAAATTGAAAAGAAAATGCAGTGCCATAAAAGGGAGAGTAACAAAATTCCAGTTTGCACATTAACATGGAAAGAGATCCAAGGGATATTCAACATAAAATCCTCAAACGCAATACTGGGTAAACTAGGTAGGTATTAGAGAAGGAAAAGTGAGAAGATGAGATGTGGTGGGTTCAAAAGCCCTTCGTAAGTGACTTTTGATTAGGAAACACAAACATTATGGTATATAATGAGTAAAAATGCTCTCCTTATTTTATGTTTCTTTCCCCAATTTGCTTCAATCTGCAAAAAGGAAATGAAAGTACCAACTCTCTGGGTTGCTATGAAGATGAGTGAAAGGCTTTTACAACGGTATCTGGGACATAGTGAGAACTCAATAAATGTTATTAGTTGCTATTATTGTTAGTAGTTTGCTATTCTCTTTTTGCACATGGGAAAATATCCTTGTTCCTTTAATTGATGTTAAGAATGACAAACATGCTCTTCTACATTATGTCCTTCAGTTCTCTAGAACTGCAGGGATGCTGAGTTCTGACCTTTCAGGTGTTCAGTTAGCCAAAGAGAAAGGATTAGGGTTTAAGAACACAATAGAAGGCTCTCCTGCCATGTGGGACATCAGTCCTATGTTTGATATACCTACCAGATCTCTGACCTGAGGCTGTAAGGCAGATCCCAAATCCAAATCTATTTTAACTTGGGAAAAAATTTAAAGGCATAAAAACATAGACAATAGTAAAATAAATATATCACACATGTTAAAATTGTGTATTGTAATATTTATTTCAGATCTTTTAAAATTAATTCAATAAATATTTATTGAATATACCAGGTGCTGAGAATTATGAAAATATAACTGACAAAGCTGTCATTCTCTTTGTGTATCTCCCTAATCCTGCCTTTTGTTCCTTCCTCAGATATAACTATTATATTTGATGTCAAGCCTTTCAGTCCAGGTTTTTATAAATTTACATGCATATATTCACAACAAAAATAGCATTTTTTTGTACATTTGTACATATGTATAAATTACATACTTACATTTCTGCAACTTGACCTATCATGTTGATACATGTAGATCTAGTTCACTGACTATAACTGCTATATAGTATTCCACTGTATGAATATTCTATATTTTTAATTCTTTTTTGATGGATTTTTAGGTTGTTTCAAATTTTTTTTTTTTTTGCTATTATAAAAAATGTTGCTTTATGTTAATGTCCTTGTGTTCGTAAGCAAGAATTTCTCTGTGAATAAATCTAGTTGTAGAATTGCTATGTTGTTTGGGGAATACTTTTTTAATTTTAGCAAAACTACCATATTGCTTTAAAAAATTCATGGGATTTGCTGCTGTTGATAGCATTTTAATTTTTACCAAATTCATGGGTGTGGAATGGTTTCAATTTTCATTTCTTTATTACTGCTGCAGTTGTGCATGTCTTTAAGTGTTTATTGGCTATGATGATTTCCTCTGTAGTGAGCTGCCATTTAATAACCCTTATCCATGTTTCTAATGGGTTACTTGTCTTCTGTTTATTGACTAATAAGGCATTTGTATATAGAACAATCTACAGATCACAAATACCTTCTCCTAGCCTGTTGCCATTTTTTGTTTGTTTTTTTAATCTCTGACTATGGTATCTTCCATCATCTCAAAATCTTTAATTTTGATATGGTCAAACCTTTCATTTTTAATGGTTTGTGTTTTTTCAGTCTTGCTGAAAATACCATAGATATTGGGAAAGCCAATTGGTATAATGAAACAAGCAATGGGGTAGAAGACAAGACCTAGGTATAAAGTGGGACTGAATCCCCAATCAGACATATTCTAATTGTGTGACTAAATAAAACAATCTCTGAGTTTGCTTTCTTGTACGTAAGAAAACTATTTTACACATCTGTCCATTTATCTTAGAGTGCCTATTACATGCTGGCACCATTCTAGGGCTGAAATTATAGTGGTAAACAAGACATACAGTGAAAGTGTTCTATAAATTAAGAAGTATACAAACTTATGGTATTATGATTACCATCATTTGGGACATTGTGAAAAATTCCTCTAAAGTTGCTCACAAATTGAAGGTGTAATTATTTTAGTTTATGTGAAAATGAACTCATAGGAAGGTGAACTATACAAGCCAAAATGTCTACCAAGTAGCAGAGAGTTTTACATTGGAGGGCGTCAAGGACTTTTACCAGAAACTCAGACTTCATTTGGTTCAAAGCACTCCTTCAGCCTTGCTTGGGGCAGTTATCCAGGCAGCAACTTTATGACAGCCAAGCTAGTCTACTCACTTCCCTCGACATGCCTGTCTTCCACTTTTCCCACCTGATCTCAGCCTCTTCCAACACTGTACCCTCCTAGATCATGCAAAGTACGTTCTATATCACCACTTATTTTGGTGTTACCTCTACACGTAAATTTCCAATCAGTTTTTACTATTTCCAAACTGATGGGAAAAGTAGGAAAAGAAGCTATGTATGTACATAAATATATTCTCTTTCCTCATTATTTTCAATATAATATACAAACTAATAAACTACTGTTTATGATTTTAGCAACTTAAATGATGATCCAGTGGGAAATGTAGAGAGTGGAAGATATATTTTCTTGTAGGGTAAATTTTTAGGGGTTAAAGAATCAGATTAAGCACTATTAAGAAGCTCAAGACATAGGCAATTTGATGTAGGCAGTTGGGCAAACAACTAAGGTTTAATCTGATTATGTGGAGCTCTTGGGATTTTCTAAAACTGTGATTCAAATTCATGAAACAATTTTCAAAATACATTGTTTTATAACATGAGTGCATCTATAGGTGAGAACTACTAAGAAAAACTTTTAAAATAACCACAGTTTAGGTTTTCATTTCTCATTAACAGAACTCATGTAGTTTAAAGAAAAAAAATCAGAATAAAATATCACTTTTCATTCTCTCCAGAAAAAGTCTTGAATATTAAAATATCCATTATCATGATTAAATATCGATTGACAGAATTATTAGGATTTTAAAAATGTAAATACATGAAGATTAGTCAAATCAATTGTTAAAAAAAATCTCTATTCCAGGCATAGAGAAAAAAGTTAGGGTTTTAAAGATGAAGATGATTAAACTTCTGTAGGTGATAGTCATCAGTTTTGAGTATCTACCACCAGCTAGCTTATATATTGACTGTATACATATTATTTGACCCAATCTTTACTACGTGTTGTATTTATAGATGACAGAGAAATGAACCCAGGAGTATGTGTTTAAAAAGTTTTCAAAAGTTGACAACATGGAAATAAGTGAGAAGAACTGACGTATCAGTTCATCCCCTTTATAACCTCCGTATTCAGGCTCTCCCAACCCCAGATATTATGGAACCAGATTAATCTTCCTAAATGATGCTTTAATCATTTGACACTCCATATCAAAAATCTGGTTTACAAAATTTAGAAGAAACTTCTTAATCTCAGATTCAAGATTCTTCAAAATCTAACTGATCCATCCCATAATCCTATAGGTCCAGAGACTTCACAAATTTAAAAAACATTTATTGAGCACCTAATCTATGTTAGGCTCTGTGAAAACATAGCTTTGTCTGTAAATTGCTCATAGTATAGTGTTTCTCAAATACATGTTATTGCTTTCTGGGTCCTTACCCACCTATTTCCTTAAATGGAATGTTCTGCTCAATTCTACATTCCTCTCTCGTCCTACATATCAAAATCCAACCTACTGAAGATTCAGCATTGATTCCACCTCCATGGAGCATACACTAAATATTTTTGCTAGAAAGTATTACCTCTGTCCCGTAAGCCCCTTGAGCACTAGGTTCCAAATTTGTGTGAACTCGATTCCTGACCTGTAAATTCCAAGGCCCCTCACTTAGAGATTCTGAGTCAGTAGGTCTGGCTTCACCCAGTCTGGGAACATACATTTAGACACGTCTGTCAAATTCCTAAGTTCATGTTCCTTCTACCCATGCTACCTCTCAAATAATTGCTTTGATTTTTTTCTCCTCTCACTGAATTGAGTCATCTTCTGAGAACTCCAATGTCACATAGACATACTCTTGATCTCAGCTTTATCAATCTTGATGATTTTGGCTCTTCAATTACCAGATACTCCTGTACCTGACCACATTCTGGGCATGATAAAAAAAAAAATGGTTTAGTTTTAGCTTTCTTTCTTTTTCTTTTTTTGGTAATAACTTATCACCTTATTAGACTAAGTCTTTTTTATTGGATAAAACTATACACACATGAAAGCACATTGACATGCTTGAGTGACTTGAAGGCTCAGCTACTGACTTGTTAATATGCTTGCACTGGAAGACACAAAAGATTCTCCCACTGTTCTACAGATTTCTTGAGGCAGAAACTGTCTTACATTTAAATTGACAGTGCCTAGCACACTGCCTGTTATTAAGCATGTTATGAATGAATGAATCAATGAGTATATCTAATCAAAAATTTACTGAGGTAATATATTTTCATGTCTCTTTGGTGATATACAGAAGAGGCATGAGAACTACACAAATTAAACCAAGCTGTATTCAGAGCCTGCAGTGTGCTGCTGCCAGACTATGGGAAATCTACAGAACAAAAGATTCCTACAGAACAATTTACCCGTACCATGAAAGGAAAACAGAACCTTTAAGTAGTAGTTCCCTACACAAAATAAACCCAATCATTCATTCCCTACAACCGGACCATGGGAAACCTACAGAATAAAGGCTGAGGCTGCTACCACTTCTTTCACCCTGTATACGCATACCATCAAAGGAAAATAGGGAAACAAAGTCTTTAAACTATAATTCATAGAAACTAAGAATCACATACAAACTGAATTCCTTGAACACCTGTGGTCTCTCTCCTTCTCTGTCTCTGAGAGGAGACTACACTCTGTCTACAGAGCATGATTCCTTCTTTAATGAATGTTCCTTTGTCTCTAATTCTAGTGTGTGCTTGAATTCTTTCCTGCATGCAGTCAAGGACCCACCTTCTCTTGGTGTAGGAGAATCCCCACTCAGGGGTATTTGCCCAGTCCTGCATTACTGGTATCAATTTAAAAAAAAAATATGGTACTCAATGTAGAGAATATCTCTTTCCTTAAAAAAAAAAAAAAAGAAAGAAAAAGAAAAACAACTAATGCAAACTATCAATTCCAAAGTTTGCACTAAGGACTTAAGACTATTACAGTTTTTCTATCTTATATGAAGCAAGCACTGATAAGATTAGTGATCTTTTCATAAATATATTACAACAGGGATGTTTCCACTTTTTAAACTGAGAAAAGAAAAATGTTTGATATAATAAACCTAATTTACAAGAGGGACATGGCAACATTTTAGTAGCAGTAGCAGGACCTTTAAGGGGTTGATGTAACAACCAAACTATTGTTTAATGGAGAAACATGGCTTAAACGACAGTGAGACTAGTGTGATTGCTTTGTGCTGGTGAGTTTGAAACAGACTTCAGGCAGTAAATCTCAAAATGACTTGTGACTCGTGCCATTTCTTTTTAGGAGTCTGAATAGAGAAAAGACCAAAGGAAAGGGGGTAATGCCTTCCTTGAAAATATAAAAGAATTAACAATTCCCAAGCCTCTGGAGAAAAGGATGTGAAATAGCTTCTAAGTGCCATTTTAACTAGGTTGCCCCAGGGGAAAGTTCAGCAGAGTATTTTTCTGACAGCCAAAGCCCCTTCCTTCTTAAGCATAACCTCATCTCTGACATTAATATAGTCATGATATCTCCATTTCCAAAAAGGAAGGAAGCTTCCAGCTCCAAGAGAAGGAGTTTTCTCTATAACAATTTAGGGAAGCCTTTAGAGTGGGAGCAGAGATGGTCTAAGTATAGGCTTCCTCTTTCTTCCCATGTCTTGTAAGACACTGTAGAGACCTCCAGAAGCAGAGAAGAAAATCAGCTGATCAAAAGTGATTATTCAGGAAACCTGAAAATGGCCTAATATTTACATTATAGACACCATATCATTTCTTCTTTAAAGACTTGAGTTAATTTTCAACCTAACTCCTTGATGTAAGAGTCAATAAACTTTGACCCTGCCCCCCCCCAGTGGCCATATCTGTTGAACTTGGATTCTATTAACCAAATTATGCTTAACTATATAGAAAAATATAAACTTTAAATCTTTAAAGTTTTAAAAATAAACCCAAATGATGAACTCATTATGAAAGAAAAATTTATGTGCAAAGCTACTGTTGGTCTCTCTGATCAATGTCTTAATACTGCAGTCATTCTACTAAAACATAGTGACAAGTTTACTTTCCTTGCAAATTACTTGTCTACTTGGGTGTATTCCCCTATTTATTATACTAGTAAGTAGATAAAGTAAGATATGTACATATGTTGTTCAGGATCACTTCCACTTAAAATTACACTTTCCTTTGCATGCTCCATTTCCTGTCTATATAAAATGAATTACCTAGTTTTATATATTTAATACGATTAAATGGATATATATTTATATATCTATTCGCTATGTACTTTTAAAATTCATGGGAATGAAACTATGTGGGGAAGTCATTCTGATTTTTCCATCCTCATTGAAGATAAAGGGGAAAAGTGCTATTGCTTTCCTCACATTTATATAAGAGAACATTTATACTGGCTCATAGATAAGGCTATATGGAATAGTAGGAAAGGTAATATTTTGGAATCAGAGGGTTTATATCTGATTTTGTTACCTCTAGTATGTGAGTTTGTATATATCATTTATCCTCTTTGAAATTCAATTTTATCACCTATAAAATAATCATGTTGATATAGGACTTGACTCTCGTTTTTTTGTGAGATGTCAAGATATGTGTAATGGGTGAAAATTTAACTGATTAATAAACAATATTACTAAACTTGTATTTAAGTGATATCTAAAAGCCGAAAACACACAAATATGTAAAATAAAAATAATTATTCAGTAAATTCATGAATCATAGCTTTGTTTATATTACTATTAAGATATTCATTTTAAATTTCAGTAACAACTTAATACTATTATAGATTTCATTATATTAAAATAACAATCTATCTACAAACTATATTATGAAATGCAAATATAATTATAAAGATATAGACATTTTAATTTCACTAAGAATTTATGAAGAAATTATGGGTTTCATTTTTAAAAATAATGATGTAGCCTTCCACAAATATGATTGTGAAGTGTAAATATAGTTGTAGGGATACATACACATTACCATTTACTAAAAGGTAACACAGCCATATATGCATCAATGAAGTAGCTGTATTACTGAAACATGCCTAATCTGAATTGTGATAAATTAAATTATAAATGAATCAAAGAAATATTGTTCTTTGAAGGAATTCTACTGTGGATATATTTGTAAAGCAAATGTTCATTTCAATTCCTCCTTTATGAATGGTTAATGGGATGTGAAGAATCAGCTTTCACTGGGAAACATCCTTTGCTTTATCAACAATTGTTTAGCATTTATTGTAGGTCAGGCATTAGATTAGAGATACATCACCGAATAATGCAAACAAAAATCTCTGTCCTCATGAAGCTGGCATTCAGGTAAGAAGC
The DNA here is from genome assembly GCA_028627145.1 of Eidolon dupreanum. NCBI lineage: Eukaryota > Metazoa > Chordata > Mammalia > Chiroptera > Pteropodidae > Eidolon > Eidolon dupreanum. The sequence goes on along the minus strand of CM053502.1, from coordinate 71,781,143 downwards.
AACAAACAAAAATCACATACCATGATAAGTAAATTATTAGAAAATTCCAAGTGCTTTGTAAATGAGTAAATAAATTAGGTCATAAGTGTTATGAAAAGAAGAGCAGTGTAGGAGATCACGTATGTATGAATATGGGAGGGCAAATTCCAGTTTTAAATAAGTGGTTATGGTAGGTCTAATTAAGAGGCTATTAAGAAGACAGCCATACAGCAATCTGGGGGAAAGATCCACCAAGAGGGAACAGTCAGTGTAAAGTCCCCACTAGATTCCAACAAATACCCCATTTTGCAAGTAAGTAAACAGTGTCTCAGGGTGACTTGATTTAAGGGAACAGAGTTAGTCAATAATACAGCCAGGACTAGAAACCAGGTTTCTTGACTTTTGGTGCAGTGTCATTCTTTTGTGCCTTTGTTCACTAGACAGAGAAAGTGCTCTGTTTCCTATAAAGCACTGAGTGAATGTAAAGAAAGCAACATCACTGTTGTGGTTGTAATTGCTACTATTATTAATCAGGTCTTCTGATATTTCCTGAAAAATAGATAAAGCTCAAATAATTTCACTTTCCCTTCCCATGGTTTATTTTTCTTTTTTATCTGTGCTTCTTCTTTTGGGTAGATAATTTTAGTATCAGATTACCAGTTAAAGTAATTATGTTTCTTTGGATATTTGATAAAGGAAAGGTGTTTAGCAAAGGAATAAGCCATAGAAAGCATTCATGACAATATGAAAAAGAGCTGAAGGAAGAATGGAGAGAACATGGAGCCCAGTGTTAAGAGAGAGAGAACTATATTTCTACTTCTCAAGACAGGCAGGCAGAGAGGGAAGTAGGAAGGGAAGGGGGAGAATCTTTGAAACATATTTGGACTAGAGCCTCCAGCATTGTTACTACATGTAAATGATGAATCTTGCCTTGAAGAAATAACAAACTTAAAGTAAAAATGTTAAAAACAAAGACCACAAAAGGGGAAAACTGTAGAAAAGGCAAGAATAGTGGAAGGGAGGCTGGAGAGGAAAAGATATTTAAAGATATTTTCAAATAAAAATATGAGATTATACAATAAACAATATAAAAGAAAAAAGAGTAAGAATCAGATTTCAGGTACAGTAGACTTGAGTGCTGGTGGAATTACTAACAGCAAAAGGGAACAGAGAGGAGAGTCTGAAAGATGAGCTTTCCTTTCGTAATGCTAGGTTTAAGGTGGCAGTGAGGTTCTCACGAGTGGAAAGGGTCTAGCAGATAAGAGGTACATTTGGAAGATGTGTATCGTCTAGAGCTATTTGGTTCAACGCAGTAGCCTCTGACCGTGTGTGGCTATTGAGAACTTGAAATTGTGACTAGCCTGACCGAATATGCTGTAAGTATAAACAAACTAAAGATTTTGAAGATTTCAAGTAAAAAAAAAATAATAATATAAAATACTTCACTAATATTTTTCTACATTGATTACATGTTGAAATAATATTTGCATGGATTGGGTTAAATGAAACATATTAAAATTAATTTCATTTTTTTACTTTTTACTGACTATAAAAAATTAAAAATTACTTTGTGGATTGCTGATATAGAGCAATACTAAATATGTATTAGGATCGCACAAGGGGAAGAGAATGAGATGAATCAGACAACATTCTGAAGTGTCTCAACAGAAAACACGTATGAGAGAAAAACACATCATTAACAGTTAATATTTACTGAGCATTCTAAGCTTTATGCTAGACACATTAGTGCATCATCTTATTTGTTCCTCCCAACAACTTTAGGAAGTATTATTCTTTTACAAAAGGAAAAAATGAGGCCTAAAGAAATTAATCTGCCCAGTAACCCAGTTAAATGTTGGTATTGAGATTCGAACTCATGACTGACTTCAGATCTCAAGGTCTAAATTCCACATCATCAATTCCAGAACAATTCATACTCTGCAATTATTAAATTGTTAGATTAAATGGTTATAATTAAACTAACAATTTATTAGAATGTTTCATTTATTAGTGATAGACCAGTGATGTCCTAATTTGATTAAAAATACAAATGTGTAAATTTGTAACTTTAGTATTATGATGAGCTACTGATGTTGGCATATTTTCACCATGCTGGGCCTAACTAAAAGTTTCCAGTGCAAACCTTTGCCCTTTACCTATGTCTACTCCTAAAATCCCAAAGCCATCAAATTTAGATGGTAGAACAGAGATGATCCTGGGCAAAACCCTGAACAGCAGGGCCCTGTTTTCTGAATATAACTAGATATATGACATGGATCCACTTAAAATTTTAAACACTCTCTTTCAAATTATAAAAGCACCTGAACCTCCCACTTGTGATTTAAATGTTTTGGAGGGAAATGAATTAAATTGCAACTCTTCGTTGAGGAACTAAAAATTAAGCTTACCCAACTAGATACTTTAAAAATAGATTTTTGTACACCTTGAAAATGCAACACTTTCGAGGAACAGAAAGAAAAAAAACGGCTTGATATTTTGACTAGAATCATAACATAGCAATGTATCCTACAAATATAAATTGGGATCAAAAGAATGAGGTGTTTTTCATGTATGTTTGGTTGGTTTTAATTTCAAATACAAACTTTTCTTTTTACCTTTAATTTCTACTATCAATATAGACTGAACGGTAATTATAGGACCGCTGAACTTGTATATTGTTGGCTACTCCATAATTTTTGGAAACTTGTCCATATGAATTTTATCAAGCAGTTTGGCTCAAATTATATTAAAACATTTCCTCAGGCTTAAAACAAGGATCCTCATCAATTTACAGTATGAAAATGGGAAAACGAAAGGGAATTTCAAGGGAAGATACTTGTTTTGGAATAAGACTAATTAACAGAGACATCATTAGACTGCTCATGTTGGATATGGACCCAAAGGGTCTATCTGAACTGACCCACTAATTTACAAATTTAACCCCAACCATGACTCAATTTTTTTTTGAAGTGAGATAACTTGGATTTGGATATATTCATAAAAATTGCTCCTCTTAAGACCCAAAGTTTCTGAGAAACGCTTATCTAAAGAGGAACTATCACAACTGTATAGGGAAGAGATTATAAGACTTTGCCCTTTATTTTGGTTCTTTTAGGTTAATTCCCATGACTCTTCCATGCAATCAAGGAGTTATCCTTGGACTTGCTCACTTACTCATTAAAATTCATAATAATTTGGAAGAAAGGTTCAGGCCTGGAAGGAGAGAGCCAGTTAGCCCTAAAAATGCTTTGTCCACCCACGTGCCAAGGTGTAAGGAGCATGAAGGGACAGACTCAGGCATAATAGATGGCCACTCAATACTATCATTGAGAGCCACCAAATCGACTCCCTTCTTTCCAAGAGCATCCCTTCTCTAAAACTTCACTTGAGATTCTTATTGTTAGAAAAGTCAATTGAATAATCTTTGTATTTGCATTGCCACTTCCCGTTTGTATGTTAGCATAAAGTATGCTGCTTTATTGGGTTTAATTTGGAAAAAAATCGAGCACTTACTATGTGCCAGGCACAGTTGTAGGTACTAGAAATACAGCAGTGGACAGAATGACAAAAATCTCAGCCCTCTTGAAACTTACATTCTGGTGGGGAACACATTCAATAAACAAGCTAAAATCGATTGTATGTTAACTATTAGATGCTGGAGAGTAAGAAAATGAAGCAGACAAGGGGACTATGAACTGTGGTGGGTGGGTTGAGAAAGACTGAAATTTTAGATAAAGTAGCCAGAAAAGCCTTCACATAATCAGATAAATAGCCTTCATCTGAAAGGGTAAAGGGGGCAAAATCTAGGGCTTGATTAGTGTCAGCTGGAGTGCAGACAGACAAGGAGATTAGCATATTTTACGCAGCCCTGAAGCGAAGAGGAAACCATATGATGGAGGAGAGAAGCAAAGATAAAATATGGACCACTGAAGACAAACGTGGGCTTTACATTTTGCCCAGGACTGACTAGTCCTTTGAGCATGGCACAACACACTTTCTCATTTTAGTCAAAGAACCGGGGTCTGCTGCCAAAACCCTCAGGCAGACCATGAGACACCGACCCCGGTAGGCTCCCCCGCACTCCCTTTCCCCAGGAACGGAGCTAATGCCGAGCAGAAAGCGGTATAGAGAGTCGAGTACTGGCCTGGGAAACTGGGAGAGAGTAGTTGGAAAGAAGACACCAGAAGCCCCTTCCTAGATATACAAATGGAAACCTAACCCCCTGAACACCACCATGGAAACCCAGGGAGGCACAGGCAAGCGAACACACCCCCAGGATTGTAGGCACAGAGCGAGGAGCAGAGGAGGCATGAATTCAACCGTTAGAGCCCAAAGCCCAGAATTTCCCAAGGCAAGGTCAGTACCGCGCGAGGGAAACGCCGTTCCCCACGGTAGGAGCGGGAGGGCGGAGGGTGGGAGCGTGTGCTGGGGAATGAGGCTGCGGGCGGCAAGCAGGCAAGGCCGCCGCTGGAGGAGGGGGCGGTTTCGTCCTGGGTCCCCGGAGCCCGCCAGCCGCGTGCATGCAACAGGGAGCTGGACGCGAGCGGGCGCCCCGAGGGGCCGAGACGCGACCGGGACCGGCCCCAGACAAAGTGGCCCAAACACGCGTGCCCCGGCCCGCGCGCCCCCAGCCCAAACGTCCACCGCCCCCTTCCCAGGCCCGCGCGGGCCCGGCCCGCCGACAGCGACAGGTTCCAGCAGTCGAACCCGCAGCTCCCGCGCCGCCGCCCGCTCGGCCCTTTCCCGCCCTGCGCGACGGTCAAGGGGAGAAAGAAAGAGCCGGCGGGTGGCGGCGCACGGCCCCGCTCACCATGGTCGGCGGCGCTGCGACCCCGGCGGGCGGCGATGCGCTGTCCAGGGTAGCCAGCGTCCCTCTGCCCCGCGCTCGCCCGCGCCCGCTCTACTTACCCCCACCCACGCCCACGCCCAGCGCGCGCGCGCCGCCCGCCTGCGCCTCCCCGCCCCCTCGGGCTCGCGCCACTCCCGCCAGGCGCTCGGATCCTCAGGGCCGTTTCGAGCGCCCGCGGCTCTCCGCCCCCTCCCCTACCCCTGGCCTCGCCGGCCGCGTCGCGAGGAGAGCGGCAGCGGAGGGGCGGGGCAGGCGAAGTGGCGGTCCCGTGCGGCCTCGCGCGCCCCGTCCCGGGCGCCCGGCTTCTCCCGCGCTGCCGCGGCGCCCCCTGCCGGGCGGGCGGTGATTTGCAGGCCCAGTTGGCGGCTACCGCGCGCGGCCAACGTTCGCAGAGTCTCCGCAAGGACCCAGCTGCCACCGGCTTCCATCCCCAGCCCCCGGAGGCTGCGATGGCTGCGCGAGCAGTGAGGAGGACGGAGATGCAGAGGGCTAGGGCACTGGTCCTGCTGTTAGTTGGGCTCCGTGGCTTTCAAGCATATCTTAAAGAGGTAATGGCTCTTGCTCATGCAGATTTGTGTGATGAGTGGTTTAGCTATACCGGGTCCCTTTAGGGATAGCTAGGTTGAAGATCAGTCGAGAGTTTTTTAGATTCTTTTACTCACACGACGCTGCCCTCAGAGGATCTTATTCCAGGAGCTAGAACGACCAATGGTTTTAATACTTTTTGTGAACAGAAAGTGTGGGATCTTAGATCCTGGGCTTTAAATTTTTTTGTTGTTGTTGTTGCCGAAGGTAAAAGATGACTTGTGTTAACTGACCTTTATTCATTTTTAGCATTAAGAATGGGTGCTTGCTTTTTTATTTCGCCAGTGTGGTAAACTGAAATGCAGGCAAAATAAGCACGTTTATTGGAGTTAGGAACATTATACTTGGATTTGCACAGAGGAAACTGCCATGTAAACAGCATTCCACACTTGAAGTAATGCAGACGTATTTGCAGTTTTGAAAAGTAGCTGAGTGAATAAACGGATGCCAGGTATAAGTCATAATTGTCATATAATCACCTAATTAGAGTTTCCTATATTTGGAGTGCTCAATATCAGGTACATTTGTATTTGTTTACATTAGACCCAAAACAGGTATTTGTTAACCAAGTCTCATAAAAATCTTATTATCAGTGGGCTCAGGAGTCAGTCTTGTCACATACTGTCTGTGTGATATTGGATTAGTTACCTAACCATTCTATGCTCCCCTTTCCTAATAAAAATGGGAGTAAAAATAACACACAGCATATCGTTGTTAGGATTAATGTTGTGGCGGCCTGACCCTGCCTGGCCATTTCCTGTTCCAACAAGTTAGTTCCTGACTACTCCCTTACCCCTTAACCAGGCAACCAATCATTCTTCTTCCTTATATGGAATATCTGCAGGTGTGTAAAAATGCAGACATAGAAGACTGTATAAAACTGCCCGCTATGTTACAATTGGGGCTCAGCCTTTGGATGAGAATCTTCTGAGCCACTGCTGGTATCAATAAACACTGCTTCCTGCTTATAGCCTCTGTGTCCCATCTCTCTGTTCGAGAATCCCACAACAATGTGAATAAAACACTAGAAAAATGTCTGGTGCAAAAGTATTAGTTATTGATATTGTTATTGATCTGATGCCTGTGGGAATCAGAAAATGATATTCCGTTTCATTCTGGCATATTTTTATAGAAAGTGTTTATATAGCCAAAGCCAAATTCATAATTTAATGCCATTTCCTTTCATTTTTTCACTTTGTTCATTCACCAATATTTGAATGTATGCTATGTCAGGCATTGTGCTAGGAGCTGGGGATACTGTGATAGACACACAACACAGCACCTGCCATCAGTCTATGATCATATTAATATTCACCAAATATTAAGTGTTTTCCCCTCAATAGCAGTATTTTGGAATGATTTTTTTCCTTTTTTTAATTTCCCAGATTTTTAAAACATATTTTACATTTTCAAAGCCATAAAAATAGCTTCCACATTCTTTGAATATTGAACTATAAAAAATAGGATCTGAATTTCACTGTATCATTAATCTGAAGTAGTAGAACGTGAATTCTTAATCTAGTGATCCTCAGATGTTATTGTGTATAATTGCACCTGAGAACTTAATCAACTGCAGACACCTGGGACCCATCCAAATGGCCTCAGGTGCAAACCAGGAATATAACTTTTTAGCAAGCATCACAAATGATGCTGATTCAGCCAGGTGGCCCATGGGCCATATTTTGAGAATACAAGTCCATCATCTACTTAGGGAAAACTATTTTTCTAACAACATTAATAGGGGAAAAGTGTGACAACCAGCCTCTAAGCACACTGCTGTTTGCTTGCAGGAATTGTGCCATTAATATCATCTATACCTTGTAGAGTTTACCAGGTTAACATGTGGAAGGAACTCTTAAGCTTTGAATTATTCCTATACTTCTCCCTACCATTTAGCCTGATAATCATCATTTTATGTTTATCTAAAAAAAAAAAAAAAAAAAAAAAAAAAAAAAAAAAAAAAAACCAAACATATCAACACGCAGGGCCAGAACGTGATCTAAAAAGCCATTTATATCTTATCTATTTCTTAAAATACTATTTTATGGCTTTCCTTCATTACAATAAAGGAACAAAAGAGATAGCCAGAGGGTACTTTTTTCTACCAATACTTCATTAAATAGAAAAAAGAAGTGGTTCTACCTCTATAAACATAAAACTGGAATAGTATCTATCACTCTAACCACTTATGCATTCCCACTTATTTAGCCATAAAAATATTTTACTAGGCCATCAACATGATTTTATAGTATTTATTTCTTTATTATTTCTTCTCTTTTATGGCTTACACAAAAGCTGGAATCTGCTTGTAGTTCTTACCTGTAGGGCAAGACTGCATTGAGTATGTGTACCAGTTTAAGTGCCACGATAACAAAATGATAACCTAATCATGTTTTAGAAATAGAGATCAGACACTCTTTTTTATGCATATATTTTATTTTTTACAGGTGAAGAAAGTCTATCTCAGAGAGGTTAGACATAACCAACAACTCATAGGTCATAGTACTTAAGCCTGATTTCCTGACCCCTTGCCCAGTGTTCTCATTGTTGGTACTGTCTTTCCAGCCCTCTAGAAACAGACTCTGGAAGACACATCCTTTCCTTGGCCATATGATCTGGCTTTGTGCAAAGAAAGCTCTGTACCTGTGAGTTTAAAAATGAGAAATAAGATGAAGAGTAAAGTTAGACAAGGTCACACTGGCACAACTAGGTTACCACCAACAAATTTAGTGCACCTTTTACTCCATATTATCAGGGGTAAGGATTTATGTTAAAGCCATATATGTATCTGCTTTTCATTTGATTGGAATAGAGTAACAAGTAGACAATCATTACTTTTTATCAATCAAGGTAAAAAGAGATTTCTGTTCATTTACTTAAAAATATTTACTGAGTACTGTGCTCTAGTACAATGTTCTAGAGCAGGGGTTGACAAATTACAGCCACAGGCCAAATCTGGCCAGCTACCTTTTTTGTAAATAAAGTTTTATTAGAACACAACCATGCTCATACATTTACATTTTGTCTATGGTGGCTTTGAGCTACAATGGCAGAGTTGAGTAGTTCTGAAAGAAATTATATGTCCTGCAAATCCTCAAATATCTACTGTTTGGCCCTTTATTAATCTAGAATCTAGATGTTATAAATAAGACCTTCAACAATATAGATGGATCCTTTTCTTTTATGAAGTTTATATTTTAATGAGAGGTGTCATGAAGAAATAATATTAAGATAATGACTTGGAGGGGTCACATTAGATAAGATGGTCAGGAAAAACCTCTCTAAGCAGATGATAGTTGACTTGAGATCTCAATGGCAGAACAAGCCAGCTATGAAGCCATGAGAACATCTAGGGGAAATCTTCTAGATGGAGAAAAGAGTGAATGAAAATGCTCTGAGACAGAAAAACTGGGCATTTTTGAGGAACAGGAAGGTGGCCAGTATGTCTGAATGTGTGAGTCAGGGGTTGCAAATAGAGGCAAGACCACTGTCCCCCTCACCTACTCTTGTAGATAGAGATCTATGTATATCTTGTCACTATGGCCATTAGCTACTGCCTTGAGGCCCTATCTTTGAGGACCTCAGCCCTAGGGAACCTGACAAGACCTTCTCAAGTGATGTCCAATGCTCAGCTGTAGCCATCCCAGTTCAAGAAACACTAGTGGGGTCATTAGTTTGTACTCTTACAGCCATATGACTCGCTTTTGTTTTTTTGTTATGCTCATTTTACCAATCTTATTTATATGAAGCGTTCATTCACTTTCTCATTTTGTCTTTCATATGTACACTTTTCATTAAATTGCATTTATTGATTTCCTTTTAATATATATATGTTTAAAAAATATAAATGTAATATGGCATAGGCATAGAATGGCGCAGCCTATTTCACACGGAAGGTGAGATGTCACAGTCCATCTGGACAACCTGCAAGCACTTTTCTACCCTACACAATGGAATGGCTGTTCTTTTCTCATGTGTACCCTTGGAGATTAACCCGAGGCAAAACTAGTCCACACCTAACCTGGGGCCTAGATATCAATTAAAGAGAGAAATGGCTGATAAAAACCCAACCATTCAGGTCTCAAGGAGGGACACATTGCATGGATTCCCCTTGCACATTCCCCCTTATAAGTGTGCATGTGTGTGTCAAGGGAAGAGGGATATGTAGCCGCACATCCTTTTCTGCCAGAAATTCTCAAGTCTAGAATGAGACCATTAGTGATTAATTACTCATTTTGAAGTTTATGATTTTCTGGCCTATTGTAAAACTTGGTTAGAAATAGCTAATCTATAATAAATTATTTTTACAACATTATTGTAAGTTATTGAGATGTTAACAATGTGAAAATTGGTAATAAAATTTGTATGAGCATATAAAATGTAATAGATTCCTCCCTGACTTTATCCTTAACTTTAGACTGACTTCTGTGTGTTCTTTCCATCGCCATCCAGAAAAAAAGCCATTCAATATTAAAATCATATATGCCAACAAAAAACTCTACTCAAAATTTTTGTTGATTCCACCAAAATGAAAGTAAGGAATTTGAATTTTTCAAGATGACAGGCTAATAAAAAATAGCTAGAAGAGTATAGTTTTATTAAACATTAGCCAATATATTATGTTTGTTCTAATAGGTATTCAATGAGGGTAGTGAATAACAGTCCCCAAATAGTTAACATTTTATTTTACCAATATATTGGTGAACGAGATTTCCAGAGGAGACAGAGATGAGGAACCAAAACAAAGAGCCTTTTACTTGACATAGGTTTCAATCATGTGTATTGTTGTAACCCAAGAAACTTCTTCAGTATCTAGGAAATAGACCAAAGGGATCCTAAGATTAATCCAGAAGTCATAGCAGGTAGCCTCAGTTTATAGCCTCATCATTCTTTTAGCTCAGATGTGGTATTTGCAGGTAACTAGCAGGTATCTGATATAAACCATGCTAAATGATTTACAACAGTAGCTCATATAATTCTTAAAACAGTCCTGGGACTAGTCCCATTGTATAGATGAGGAAATTGAGGCTCAAAGAGGTTAAGTAATACAGTGTATAAATTTCCAAAAGTTGTCTTTTATTTACCATTGCAATTGGTTGATGCGTCCTTTCAGTCTCTTTTAATCTCTACTTCCCCCCTCCAGCCTTTTTATTTTCTTCTTTGTTTTCTTGCAATTATTCCGTCTTCATTTATTAGCTAGATACTTCCAGAAACTTTCCTTTTTATACACTTTGGTTAACCATGGCATAGTTTGTATAGGAAAGACAGGGTAAATGACAGTTTTAAAATGAAGAACTGGTTCAGTAGCAATGTAAAAATCCAAGCAGAGAGTTGAAAATTTAGATATGGAAATAAGGATAAATAGGATTTGGAATTACTCAGGCTAGTTGCCAATATCAACAAAGCCACATTAACTGTTGTTACTCAATTTGCTTTTTAATATCTATCATGTTCTATCTGAAAATAGAGTGACTTTGAAAGAGTTTTTTAAAATTTATGTAAGTTCTGAAAAGGGAAAAAGTTTTAATAGAAGGCTTTATTTAATGTGATTTGTCCTTTTCAAGGGAATAGGTCAGAACTCAGGAGGAATATGAGTCATGAAGTTTTTGAGTAAAATATTAGTTGGATCTCTCATTAAACTATTTGAATAAAACAGTACATACAACAAACAATAGTCTTGACATGGTCTGCCACCATTCTATAACTAGTTCTTAAAGGCAATTTATAATTAATTTAGTTATGCAAATACTTTAGTTTACATCAGAATTTGACTTAAATTCTGTCTGTAATTTCCGTCATATAGTAGACATTCGATTTATATTTAAGACAGGCCTACATTTTTTTTTATCCCATGCCACCTAAGCTTTCTGTGATATTCTAATGAGAACCTCATTAGATTCAAAAGCCTTCTAAAAGTATATTAATACTATTAACAGAGAAATGTAGTTCCTGAACAAATGCTAATTTAGTGATATAATTTGCATATCCGTTATCACAAAAAAATGTCATCATTACTCTTTCAAGGCCTGCACCATGCTAGCACTGAGGGTTTACAAAAAAAAATTGGAAAACGTAGTTCCGGCTATTTTCTATTAATTATGGTGGCTGCATTAGGAGTTTGTGTTTCATAGGTTAGGTTTCATCTCCACATTTCTGATAGGTACTAGCAGAGAAGAAACCTCACCATGGGGCCTGTTGAATTCTAATACTTGTTGCAATTTTGGAAATTAGGAATTCACTTCTAGGAAACTTACCTATGTTAGGGCATGAGATGAAGTTAGCTAGCAAGTGCATGGCCAAGTAACATTTCTTATTATCACTGAAAGAAGTAAAATTTACCTCCTTTGCATTTTTCTCTATTTTTTTGTCCACAAAAAGACATATGCTTCAATTTACATGTGCCTATCCTGATCATCCCCCCGTGTGAAACTCAGTGAAGTGTGGTGATGCTTCCAGTTGAATTTGTGCTTACCTGCTCTTTACGTTAAGGTCTGTAGCAGCTTTAAAAGGCTGCTATACACCAATAGCTAGAATTCTTAGTGCAAAAGTTTATATCATTTCTAGTGAACCAAAGTCACTAAATTCTTGAACTTTCATCTACAGTAGTCATTAAAGACCCCACATTTGGAGGATGGCCTCTTTTACCATGCAACTTTGGACTCACCCTGCTTCCCCAACCCTCACCTCACCTCTGAACTTTCTAGCAATTACTTAGCTTTGGACCTTGCTAAATAAACTTCTGCTGACTGTACATAATTTTATCCTACAGACTAAGTTGTATTCAGTAGCCAGACTTTAGCATGCTCTTTCATAATACTACTCAGAGCATACAAATAAATGCAAAGGCCTGACCACTTTATGAATTCCTTAAACAAACAGTCTAAAACAAACCGATGTCTTTTGGAACTGGCTGAGGAATAGGTCAATAGCCTTTACTCCACTTTAGAAACAAGAAAGAGTAAGTAGAAAAAAAAGTCATGTTTTAATGAGACTGATAAAGACTATTCTGCCAAAAGATGGGTTCCACTCCAAAATTTAAAAAATGAAGTAATAGAGCCCAAGGGAGAAGTATATAATTTCAGAGGCCTCTAAAGGTCATCTAATAAAGTCTTTACATAAAAGAAGCTAATAGCAACTTTTAATTCTTAGCTGCTTTCTGCAAATGAGAAGAGCTGAGGAAATAAACTGTCAACATTAAAACAAAGCAGAAACTCCTATTACAGCCAAGTTGTGGTGGTGGGGTGGTCTTCTCAGAGAGTGTCCTCATTAGAGTCGTTAATGGATGTCCATCTGCACTCTATTTGTCTAGCAGTATTATCTGGAACTCACTAATATTGAGTATCTATCAAAAGCCTAATTGAGAGAGGAATTTTTAATGGGAATTTGTCATTTTTATGGTCTTATCTGACTAGTCTAAATGTACCCCTGTATTAAGCCAGCTCTTTAGAAAGCTAAAGACATGGACCAGATCAAACTGGTCCCCCACTAAATTGTTTGACTCATAACTTGGCACAATACCATCATTTTTTATTAAGAGATACCATAGCAAGCGACCTTATGAAATACTTTTTATCTTAATGTAGCTAACTTTTAAAAAATCAGGTCCTGACTGGAAGGGACCTGAGATAGACATACTTTCAATTTGTTTTTAAATGGCTTTGGTATGTATGTTTGTACTAGAATAATTTTCACTTGCTCTAGTTACTAGAAAAATCATCAAAATGGATTATGAAGAGTTAATCAAATAGGAAATACCTTCGGGAAGACCAAACCTCATTCATTCATTTATTCACTCAGTCATTCATCTATTCAAGAGTTTTTCTGAGCACTTTTCGTGTGTGTATGTGCCACCAGCATGCCTTCTTCAGTAAAAAAATCTCTTCAAATCTTTTGCCCATTTTTAATTGGATTGTTTATTATTATTATTAAGTTTTGAGAGTTCTTCATATATTCCGGATATAAGTTCTTTATCAAATATGCATGTGAGAATGTTTTCTACTAGTCTATGACTTTTTTTTTCTTTTTCTTAACAATGCCTTTCGAAGAGTTTTAATTTTGATTAAGTCCAAGTTTTCATTTTTTTAAATGAATTGTGTTTTTGATTATTGTGTATAAGAAATATTTGCCTTCTTGAGGTCATAAAGATTTTTCCCTCTATTTTTTCTAGAAAATTTGTAGTGTTTTGTTTCGTATTGAGTCTGTGTGGTTCATTTTCAGTTAGTTTTTGTATTTGGTGCAACAGCTCAGTAAAAGGTGTTTGTTTATTTGTTTCTTTTGGCGTATGGAATTATTCTAACACCATTTGTTGAAAAGATTATCCTTTAACTTTTGAGTTGACTTTATCAAAAATCAATTGACCATAATTGTATGGGTCTATTTCTGGACTTTGTTCTGTTCCATTGATTTGTGTTTATCTTATAACCGGTACCAGGCTGTTTTGATTACTGTTTCTTTAGGATAAGTCTTGAAATCAAGTTTTCTAAGTTTTCTCTCTCTTTTTTTTTCTTCAAAATATCTTGGCTATTCCAATTGCTTTGCTTTCCATATAAATTTTAGAATCAGCTTGTCAACATTTCACAAAAATTTTTGCAGAAAGTTTGATTGGTATTGTGTTGAATCTGTAGATTATTTGGGGAGAATTGATATCTTAATAATATTGTTTTCTAATCCATGAATGAGTATTTCTTCACATTTATTTAGATCTTCTTTGACTTCTTTCATCACTGTGTTGTAGTTTTAAGCATGTCTTACAAGTGTTAGATTTATACCCAAATATTTAATGTTTTTTGGTGCTATTATAAATGATTTAAAATTCTTTCAATTTATGGTTGTTTGTTGCTAGCTATATAGAATTACCATTGATTTTTGTACATTGACATTCTATCTGTGGCTTTGCTAAACTTATTTATTAGTTCTAGAAGCTTTTTTGTGCATGCTCTGAGATTTTCTGCATATACGATTATGTCACCTGTGAATAGGGACAGTGTATTTTTTCCTTTTTCAACTGTATGCTTTCTTTTTTTTAAATCTGAGAATATAAAAACTTATATGTTCTATGAAAGTGGTAGAAAAGAGAATGAATACCAAACTATTAACATTGTTCTCTGGTATGTGGAAATGTGACACCTGAAAATCCAGTTAGAGGCTTTCAATGTTTTTTATCCCAAACAAAAGGCATACTGCAACAAAACTGAGAAAAAGATTTTTTTTTTTATCCATACCCTCACCCCCTTCCCTTTTGGCAACCACCAGCTTGTTCTCTGTATTTATGAATTTATTTCTGTTTTGTTTATTCATTTTTTTGTTGTTTTGTTTTGACTCCACATAGTGAAATCATATATTTCTCTTTGTCTGACTTATTTCACTTAGCATAATACCCTCTAGATTCATTCATGTTGTAACAAATGACAAGATTTCATTCTTTTTATAACTGAGTAATGTTTCTTTACATATATATGTATATGTATGCGTGTGTGTATGTATATATATATATATATATATATATGTATATATATATATATACACACATTTTTTTTTATCCATTTGTCTATTGACGGACACTTAGGTTGCTTCCATATCTTGGCTATTGTAATTAATGCTGTAATGAATATAGCGAATTATATACCTTTTCAAGTTAGTATTTTGGATTTTTTTGGATACTCAGAAGTGGAATTTTTGGATCATGTGGTAGTTATATTTTTAATATTCCGAGGAACCTGTTTTCCATCGTAGGTGGCGATTCTGACAGGTGTGAGATGATACCTCATTGTGATTTTAATTTCTGTTTCCCTGAGGATTAGTTGAACATCTTTTCGATAGTCTATTAGCCATCTGTATGCCCTCTTTGGAGAAATGTCTATACAGGTCCAATACCCATTTTTTAATCGGAACATTTGTTTCTTTTGGTGTTAAGTTGTACGAGGTTTATTTATTTTTTTAATATAAATTGGATATTAATCCCTTATCAGATGTAGCATTGGTGTATATCTTCTCCCATTCAGTAGGCTGTCTTTCTGTTTTGTTGATGGTTTCCTTTGCTGTGCAAAAACTCTCATTTTATGTAGTCCCATTTGCTTTTTCCTTTTGTTGCCTTTGCCTGAGGAGACATAAACAAAAAGATATTGCTAAGACTGATGTCCAAGAGTTTACTGCTTATGTTTTCTTCTAGGAGTTTTATGCTTTCAGGTTTTAAATTGGTCTTTAGTTCATTTTGAATTTATTTTTGTATGTGGTATAAGAAGGTGGTCCAAGTTCTTTTTTTTTTTTTTTGCACGTATCTGCCCAGTTTTCCCAACATTTATTGAAGACACTGCCTTTACCCTTATTGTATATTTTTGCCTCTTGTCATAGATTAAATGACCACATTGGATAGGCATGGATTTATTTTGGGGCTTTCTATTCTGTTCCATTGATCTGTGTGTCTGTTTTTATGCCAGTACCATACTGTTTTGATTATTGTAGCCTTGTAGTATAATTGGAAATCTGGGTGTGTCATACCTCCCACTTTTTTCTTTCTCAAGTTTTCTTTGGGTATTCTGTTTGTTTTTTTTTTTGTTTTTTGTTTTGTTTTGTTTTGTTTTTGTGGTTCTATATGAATTTTAGGATACATTGTTCTAGTTTTGAGAAGAATATCATTGGTATTGCTGTTTTCTTTTCTTGATTTATTACACTGATCAGGACTTCCAATGTGATGTATGATAACCAACATCAAGGGTAAAGCTTTTAGTCTTTCACTATTAAGTATGCTGATGATTGTAAGGTTTCTTTGTAGATATCCTTTATCGGGTTGAGGGAATTCCCTCTTTTCCTAGTTTACCAAGAGTTTTTAAAAAATATTATAAATATTAAATTATTAAAAATATTATAAGTGGATATTGAAATTGGCCAAATGCGTTTGCCATATTTGTTCAGGTGGTCATATGTTTTTTTTTTCTTTAGTCTGCTGATGTGGTAAATTTCATCGATTAATTTTTGAATATTGAATTAACCTTTCATTTCTTGGATAAGCTCACTTGGTCATGATATATTATCATTCTTATATATTGCTGAATTCCATTAACTTATATTTGTTGAGAATTTTTTTGCATTTGTGTTCTTGAGAGTTATTATTCTGTTTTGTTTTTGCTTTATAATGTCTTTCTCTGGTTTTGGAATCAGAATTAACCTGGCCTCAATAAATGAGTTGGGAAGTCCTCCATCCTATTTTATTTTCTGGATGGGTTTGTGTAGAACTGATACTATTTCTTCTTTAAAATGTTTTGTAGCACATACCATTGAACTCAATTGAGCAAGAAGCTTTTTTTATCAGAAAACAATTTAAATATGAATTCATTTTCTTTAATAGACATAAGACCACTCATGTCATATATTCCTTCTTGAGTGAGCTTTGGTAATTTGTGTCTTTCAACAGTTTTTTTTATCTAAACTGTTAAACCTATGGTGTAATGTTGTACATCATATTCTCTTATTGTCCTTGAAATGTATGCAAGATCTGTAGTGATGGTCCTTCTTTCATTCCTAATATTAGTAATTTGAGTTCTCTCTTATATCCATGATCTGGCTAGAGGTTTATCTTTTCAAAGAATCAGCTTTCGCTTTCACTGTTTTCTTTAATGTTTTTCTGTTTTCAGTGTCATTGGTTTCTGTTCTTCCTATGTTATGTCCCTCCTTCATTTGCTTTGGGTTAGTTTACTTTTCTTTTTCCAATTTCTTAATGTAGAAATTTAGATTATTGATTTAAATTTTTTTCTTTTCTACCGTAAGCATGTTTTGCTATGATTTTCCCTCTAAGCATTGCTTTAGCTACATCTCACATATTTTGTTTGATATGTTCTGATTTAATTTTATACAGTTCCAAATATTTTTTATTTTCCCTTTGATTTCCTCTTTTATTCATGTGTTATTTAGTAATTTTTCATTTAGAAAGATTTGTTTTTTTTCCAGATATCTGTTTGTTATGGATTTATAATTTAATTCTAGGTGGAAAACCAGAGGAGAGAAGGAACAATTAGGGAGATTGTTTTAAAAACTACATAAATGTCTAACCAATGTTATACTTAAAACTAAAAAAAAAAAAGAAAAGAAACATACTTCATATGATTTTAATTCTTTTAAATTTGTGGAAGCAATCTAAATATGGCCTATCTTGGTGAATGTTCCATGTGTACTTGAAAAGAATGTGTATTTTGCTGTTGTTGGGTGGAATGTTGGTTTTACCCAATGTCAGCTAAGTCAACTTGGCTCATAGTATTTTAGGTTGCCCTAATCTTTAATTAATCACAGTCTACCTTCAAGTAATATTATACTGCTTCTCATATATTATAAGAATGTTATGACAGTGTACTTCCAATTCCCTGCTTCTATCTTTTGTGCTGTTGTCAACATTCATTTTTATTTTGTGTATGCCATAATTCTACAACTCTACAACTTATTGCTACTGTTTTTGTTTTAGGTAATCAATTATCTTTTAGAGCAATTAAATATCTTTTATATTTTACTCTCAGTTTAATCATTTCTGGATATCTTCATTGCTTTGTGTAGATCCAGCTTTCTGTCAAGCATCATATTCCTCTGCCTGTAGAATTTACTTGACCTTTTCTTGTATTATAGGTCTTTTGGTAATGAATTCTCCTCGTTTTTTGTTTGTCTCACATTTACGTGAGATTAAAAACATTTTACCTGTGGTAGCAGAGTGTCTATAGATGAATGTTGTTAGTTCCTCTTATACCATAAGTACATTAAGAGGTAAAATCTATTTTCCCTCCCCTTAAACCTGGGCTGATTTTGTGACTCGCTGTGACCAATGAATATGACCAAGTAATCATGTGCCAGTTCTGAGTCTTGCCTATAAGAGGACTGGCAGCTTCTGCATTTGCTTGAGGAAACCAGATACTTGGATATAAAGTAGCTCAAACATACTGCTGAATTATGAGACACTATGTGAAGAGAAAAAAAAAAGACACATGGAAGAACACTAGCCACCACATTTGTAAGTGAAGCCCTCTTAGACCTTCTATCCTAGCCCAGCTATCTGCTAAATTTAGGTAAATGAGCAACATCGGTTGATTCTACACCAAATAGCTTTTATTCTTGCTGAGACTCCCAACCCCATCACGAAGTGGTAATAGAAGTCAGACAGATATTTAGTCCATTTAAAAAATGTTTTCATGTTCTCAACATACACCCTGTTGCTTGCACCCAGATAGAATCACTCCCCTACTACTGATATGCCACTGAATAAGAATGAGAACTTAAATTTACATAGGGCTAGTTCTCTTACTTTCTAGTAATTCATGGTTATTAGTTCTACAAAGCTGATTGTGAGGACTAGTAGTAATAATTTTTCTATGTACATTCAACTAACAGAATTTTATTAAATATAGCTTATACCTCCTTTTCAGTTATACTCATCAAGACTTCAGATAGTCAGGATCTACTGACATTTTTATTCAGCTGAAAAAAATCTTGCATATTTTCTTCATTCAAATTTTAAAGTGTATTGTGGCAGAAGAGAGGAAAGATTGTTTTATCCTTTGTTAAATTGGATTGCCACTTTTCAGCCACAGGTCTAGCTAATTATGACCACAGAGGGCCAGAGCCTTGTGTCTAGGCTTAGTGACATGAGACTCTCTTGTGAGATTCAGCCTGCCATTCAGCCTTAGAAAAAAAACAAAACTGGCTGTAATAATGTATTAATTTATGTGACTATCTAGAGATTTCCAGTCTTATTTTTTTTTTTTTTTTTACTTTCTATAGCTTTCTCTCAAGGATGTTGTCAAGAGAAAGCTACCATTATCAACCCGAAGAAGCATATAAGCATATGTCCCTCACTCACTTGTGTCCATTCTACAGAATGACAGAAATATCTTCCTCAAGCTAGTAACTGGTAGAGTAATGAAGAGAAAGATGAATTCCTGAAATACGTATAAAAATAAAATAACTGCTATTAGAAAGTCTTTATTAAGGATATGAAAGGTATGAAAGATTGAGTGATTGTACTTCAGATGGAATAAATAAGGTTTTGTGGTTTTTTGTTTAATTGTTTTTTTTGCTATTGACTGATATTTATCATTATTCATGTCTACTTACTCCCCCAGTTGCCACGAGTGTTAGTTTGAGATAGCCAAGTGTGTTTCTGGACTTACTCGAAGCTGGAGAAAATTGCTGCCTTGTTCAAAGTGACACTTTCATTTTTTGATCAGATTATGCCCATGTCCAGTGACTTGTCAAGCGAGGATAGAAAGGCCCCATTCTATTGACCTAATTCAGGACCACTCTGAAGAGCCATTTCACCTCCAGAGTCCCCCATAGGATCTAATGAGTTCTTTTCCCACTGTCTAATCCTGTTTTGTTTCCTTCACTCCCTCACAGATGTTGATCCCAAGAGCACTGCTCAGGAAACTTTCTCCATCTCAGAGACTGTTTCCCAGGGGGAAACTGGACCATGGCCAATATATTCAGATAGCTGAATATTTATGGAAAACTCTAAAATTTCAAATGAAACTGCCATTACTCAGCTTTATTAATTATCAACTAACAGCCAGTTTTTGTTTCATCTGAACTCTCACTTGCTTCCCCTAATTCTTTCTTAGCTTATTAGATATTATAAATTTCAATCTATGAATGTATCAGGATGTAGCTCTCAAACATAAGAACTCTTCTTTTTTAAAACCACAACTGCTCTGCCATTATTACACCTTAAAAATTAATAATTTCTTAATACCAACATAGTTCAATTAGTTTCAATTAGGATCTAAATGAGGTCCCCCACATTGCAACTGATTGATATTTTAAAATCCTCTTTTGGTCTATAGATGCTCTTTCTCTCATCAATTTTAAAACAGTGTAATTTTGAATTTTTTATGATTACCATGCTTGCAGTCACAGGAGCTTGTAGGAATGTATGTGATTAACAGTAGCTCTCTTTTGAGGCTTTTTATGAGCCAGGCACTGTGGCAAGTGCTTTGCACATATTACCTCATTTAATCCTTATAATAACCCAGTGAGTTAGGTATTATTGACTCCATTTTGTAGGCATAAAGTTGAAGGTTAGGGAAATGAAATAATTTGCCTGGAAACACATAGTTAATAAGAAACAGAGTTGAGATTCAGAACCATGTCATTCTGATTCCAAAGTTCATGTCCTTAATATCAAGGGCACACTGTCTGGGTAAATGGGAAAAATTAATGCCTTCCTGAGTGTGGGCTTTATTATTCTTGGTACTTTTATGGATGTTTGAGATATTTCTTAGGTTAACAAAGGAAATAGAATGCCATCATAAAATGTCCATGTAATCCATCTAAATCAATAGACATGTACTGAGCACCTTCTGTGTACACAGAACTGGTTAAGAGCTGGGCAAAATCAACAAGATAGACTATCTTTGATCACTGCCTTCCAAATGCTCACAATCCAGAGGCTGGGATGAAGAGAGACAGACAGATACACAATTAGATGCAATGAAAAGAGGATCACGGGAAATAGAGCTACTGATAAAAAGTGATGCAGAACAGGGAGAGAATTCTAATTTGGGAAGATTAGAAAAAGCTTTTGGAGAACATGGGACCTGCAAGGCCCTTGAATGATGAGTAGGATGTTAGCAATCAAAATTCAGGTGGATAGGAAGTGAAGATAATAATATTAAAATGTAACACCACATTCTAATGAAGTTTATATAGGGCATCTGTTTTCCACTGTTAATTTTGTGGAAATGCACAAAGCATTCCTTGCAGCTTTCTCTACAACTCAGCAACTTGCACCAGAGGCAGATGAGAGCTAACTCGTCACCCACCTCCACCACCTCTCCAGGCAGGATCCAGGTTGGGGCAGTAGTAAGGGCATATTGACCATCCATAACTGGCAATTATCTCATTGCTGGTCCCTTTTAAAAGGCTCAGGATTGTGTTTGGATTTCTAGTGGCCACGGTCCCTGTGAGCCCTACTACCATTTATCTCATCAGCCTGCTCCTGACCTGAAGCTTCCTTCAGTTCTGCTGAGGTCAGGCAGCTTGCCAGCTCCACCTTGGCAAGAGATCCACAGTTCCCGAGATAACTAGTTTTCTGCCTCTCTAATTACAACCTGATTACAACCCTGGATTGTTCTTGGTGAGCCATGAGGGCTATCACTGCAGGAGGCGGTCAAACCCCACGCTTAGCACTCAGTGGTAGATCCTTCTGAGATTCCTTTTAAGTCTGTTACATTAAGGAAAAAAGCTCTTCTTTACAGCACTTAAAAGGCCTATTCCATTTTACATCTTAATTAGAGACATCTGTTTTTCTGAGTTTATGACATTAAGCGAAAAGAGAATGCTGAGTGGCAAATTTTTCATTTCTATTTTGTCAGCCATCAGCAGCAAAAGCTTAACCTCTGGCTGCCTAACACTTTTTCCCAAGACTAGTTGTTCCCTTCCCATCTCCTCACACATACAGCAGTTATTGTATTCTCAGAAAAGACAAGGTAATGAATGCCACCTCCAGACAGGCTTTGAAAACCAATGCGTGATGGTCCACGATTTTTTTCCCTCTAGCATGGTGACTGGTGGCTTTCAAGATGATGGCTCCTCCTTTAACTTGGTTCCTTTAGTGATAACAACATTGTGCAGAGCCCCCAGACAACTATATGATGGACATGAAGCATGAGCTAGAAATAAACCTTTGCTGTTTAAGTTACTGAACTGAGGTTGCTACCATGGTATTATCTTGCTTGACTGATACATAGGCTTTCTTAAAAGCTTCTGAAGATTAAAC
The DNA here is from genome assembly GCA_028627145.1 of Eidolon dupreanum. Classification (NCBI taxonomy): domain Eukaryota; kingdom Metazoa; phylum Chordata; class Mammalia; order Chiroptera; family Pteropodidae; genus Eidolon; species Eidolon dupreanum. The sequence continues at coordinate 71,758,983 of CM053502.1, read as the reverse complement.
AAATGAGCCTCCAGATAACATTTTATATCTAAAATAACCTTTTATACCTCAGAAGAGTTTTGGTTTGATGAGCAGGATAAAATACTTTCTACAAATTTAAGGAACTAATGATAATTTTGCCAAACTTTCCAAAAAGGCTCATTTTCCAATTTTCTAGTAACTTACGTAATATAGAATATATATAACACAGCACCTTACAACAATTTTTTTTCCCCAAGGACATTAGCTAAAAGTTTTACAAAGTGACAAGTCAACATGGAGGAAATTGCCCTTGTATTTAATATTTAATATTTAGAAATTCACATATTTTAACTTAGTTTTAAGACCATCCTATGTCTATATTCTACAAGTCTAGCCCTTTTTAGATATATTGCTATAAGAACCTGACAATCAAGATTGAATAGGCAAATCTATTCCTTAACTAAACAAATTTGCTAAGCTTTACTGTGCCAAATTTATATTTTAGCACCCTCTGCTGGAGAAATCATGTGCACTTCTGATAAAAATGGGTAATAATTGCCAATGTGATTTTTGACTTGTGCTTTTTTCAAATATAGGCTCTGGAGAATGTCTTATTTAAAAAGAAGTTTCCCCTTTAAGCAAATGTCCTTCTGACAAAAACTGTTCATCTACCAGTGGTATTTGTCTCCTGCAGATCCTGTAGAAGAAGAAATACAGATGCATATGTAGTCATTAATGTATGTGTAGTTTACACATTTGCAATATAAAAATATAATTAGTGAAAATTAAAAATGTGTAATACCATGTCTCTCTCCTTCATAGAACACGTCTCCCCCCACCATACTCACATATGCATAGGCTTATTAGCCTCCAATCTCTCTACAATGCCTTCTGAGTTATGTGCCAAATCTCAGTATAAATTATATAATTCCTAATCATTCATTCAACAAACCATGTGACAGGCACAGTGCTCAGGGCAGGAATTTCATTTTGAGCTAAATAGATGTTAAGTCTGTCTTCAGGGAGTTTATGACCTTATTGGGGAGCCGACTTTCACCAAATGAAGAGATCAATAAGTTTTTAATTATGAACTGTGAGATATGCTTTGAAAGGATACAGTTTTCTGTGAATATGTAACAGATATAACTTAGTTCAGCTAAGTCAGAAAGCAGTAATTAAGCTGGGATGAACTGAAGTCAATGGACAGGTGCTAACCAGCTGAACAGCAGAGTGGGCGGGAAGAGAAAAAGCACTGCAGGTGCAGAAAGCTACAGGTCGAGAGGGTGCCAGGGTTGTTCCAGGAGTGAAAGACTGCAAGGTTCCAGAGAAGACATCAAGCGAAAGAGCAAAAGGAGGAGAGGCATGGCTAGACCAAGGGCCTTTGCGAATCATTGGAGGGAGTTTTGCTCTTCTGCTTATCTTGAGAAAGATGGGAGCTGGTGAAAAGGGAGACTGGGGGTGGGAGAGGATAGATGCTACTGACAGGACACCATCAGCTGTGTGTTTCCAAACAAAATTACTGCTCTGGGATTTGGAGAAGGAATAACTGATGGGACAGAACAAGAGTGGTTTCCCTTAGACTCTAGAATTGAACCTAATGCCTGAGCATAACCGTAGAATTCTTTCTATAACAAGGCACTGTCTATTTTGCCAATCTCACTCTTCCATAGGTTCTATCTATGATTGTTTATTGTTCCCCGAGAATACTCACCATGCTCACTTGAAATGCCCTTTCTTTTTCTCCCAGGTAGGCTGGATGGCAAAAAGACCTGCTATGTCTTCCAGGAGGAATTTATATTATAGGTGCCAATTGTTTGATTTTTTCCCCCATTCTACAACTTAACTACATATGATTCTCAGAATTTTACGGAGGCAAGGTAGAGTATTTTTCCCTGAGTAATCACTTATCTCTCCCTTAAACAGGCAGAATTGCAGAGTGGTTAAGAGCACGGACTAGAGCTGACTCTCTGGGTCTGCATCTTGGCTCTCCCATTTATTAGCTATGTAATTTTGGTCTAGTCACTAACCCTCTTGTGCCACAGCTTCCTCATCTAAAAAATGGAAATAATGGTGGTTCCTACCTAATAGAATTGAAATGACAATTAATTGAGCTAACATAGTAGACAAGTAGTACTACTCCAGGATATTATTAGCTACCGTTGGCCAGACTTCAATTACGTTACAGTGCAAAGTTTGAGTTTAACATTACATTTCCTTGATAAGGTAGAAAAGTAGTCTGTTGATAAGTACTTTCACAGCAGTGGCTTAAAAGTGGTGACTTGTGCTACAATTTTAAATCTAATAAAAGCATTTCTGGTAATCCCCAAATGCAATTTCCCCCCAGGCCTGATTCAAATGGATCAGCAATAATTTAGTTACTCAGCTAACTTTCTATATGTATACTGGGGGGGGCGGGGGGGGGCGGGGCAGGGAATTCTGCCAGAAATTAAAATTTCTATACTAGAAAATAAAAACCCAGTAAAGTGTCACATTTCCTGAGAAATATAAGAGTCAGGGCTTTATTGTTCAAATTGAGGGATGCAGACATCACTCTGTGTATCGCCAAAGAAAACATGACATGATTTAGGAGTTATTTTCTTTTTGCTCAGTGCTCTTCCCATGCCCCCCTATATTTTTACCCAATTTTTTGGTAGGCAGAGGTAGTTATGGTACGTTAGAAATAAGATAGGTTGACCTGCTAAAAGAAACATGATATCTATCATGAATTACATGTTTGTCCTTCCTCCCTAAATGCACATGTTGAAATCCTAACACTCAATATGATGGCACTAAGAAGTGGGAACTTTGGAAGTATTTAGGTAATCAGGGTGGAGATATCACCAATGGGATCAATGCCTTTGTAAAAGGGACCTCAAAGAGCTCTTTTTTTTCCTGCCATGTGAGGAAACAGTGGGAGGATGACCTCTGTGAACCAGAAAGTGTTTCTCAGCAGACACTGAATCTGCTGGTTGCTTGATCTTGGAATTCCCAGCTTTTAGAACTATAAGAAATAAATGTTTGCTGTTTAAGCCACCTGGTCTATGGTATTTTTGTTGTAGCAGTCTGAAAGGACAAACAATATCCACTATAAATATTCAAACTGTTAAATTGTGAAAATAATAGTTCTAAATAGTTTAGTTTTTCCATTAAAAAAAAAAAAAAACTAACAAATTAACCTAAACCGTTACAATACTTTTATAAATCTGGTCTAAAATTGAATATCTACTTGTCATGGGAATATCTACCTGACCAAGAAAGGAAATGAGTATCGGCCACATGTGCCTTCTCATTAACGACAGTTGTTGCTATCTGTGTAGATAGAAATATATTACTATAGTAAGCTGTTTAAGTTGCCATAGCAAAAATGGTGTGTGTTCAGTGCCTAACTCTAACTTAACCAAACCACTTCCAAGATTTAAACCACATTTTTGTGGATTTCCATTAGGTCGGAATGGGAGTAGGACAGTATATTTGAAATAAAAATATTTTTCCAAATAAGTTCTAAAAGGAAAATTTGAACTCTTCCTTTTCCCTGGTTTCTCACACCTGTTAGTCACAAAACTTACCCTTCTTAGTGTTATCTCTTGAACCCATCCTCTCCTTTCCATCATTTTGCTCTCCTTATGTCCTTGTCTAGGACTTAGCTAGTGCATATCTGCATCCCTGCAGCCTCCTTTAGATCTCCTTGAGACTGTAGGTGAAGTACAACTTCTCTACCCTCTTAGGTCTCTAGCTGGGCCTAAGAATTAAACCGACATGAGACAGATTACCAAGAAAAAAGCATACACATTTTATTTAGTAATTTTTCATGTACACATAAGCCTTCACAAGGAAAATGAAGACCCAAAGAAGCAATTAGGGTCCAACCTTATATTCTAGATGGACAGAAAGTTGTAGTAAATTGTGAAAATATGACAAGACAGAGGGCAGTTAATCATGGAAACAGGGCTAGAAAGATAAGGGTTAGTTTAACAAGGTTGGTTTGTACCGATTTCTCTCAGCTTCAGCTCCCTGTCTCTGGTGATAAGATTGTCTTCCTTCTTCCTGGCAAAGGGAGGGCACCTTTCAGGTCGGAGTTTTATCTCCTGCTTTCAGGAAGAAAAAGGAGGTCAGGGTGCCCTTCTTGCAAGTGCCTTTTACTCAAAATATCAATATGCTTAAGCGGCATATTTCGAGGTGCTCAGAACCCCTATAAAACCTAAGGTCTTGCCAACACATCCTCAATTCCACTGCTAGGCCTAATCTTTTTGTTTGTTTTCAAGATATCTTTTTTTTTTTTTTAAGGCTTAATGTTTTTAAAACACTACTTTGACCTTGTCCTCTTCTTGTACTTTCATTATTCCTTTAACTTTAACTCTCACAGTTGTACAGATGTCTGCTCGAGTCCGGAGGGCTCTCTTGAACAACCTCCAGACACCCACTAAGATCTTCCTGATGAACTTCTTTATCCAGATGTCCCATGATCATGATCCAAATCCAGCAGGGAAAATGTTACACCTTATTCCCCAAGTCAAAGATATCTGTTCAGGGCACTGACACTTGGGCTAATAGTCTGGATGTTATCATGTCCTCGGCAGCACAGACCACTCATGGATCTTGTCTCCATAGCCTTGCTCCCTCTGCCCTTCCTTTGCCATACTCTATATTTAATTCTTGTGGCTTTTTGCCCAGATGAGTAGAATGTGGAATATAATACTTAAAGAATGTTGATCTTTAACAGATAAATATTTATCCAGCAAAACGGGTTTATTTGAGAACAAAAAAGGATTGCGATTCAGTATACACTGCCTAGTGGGGAATCTCTCAAAACTCCAGAGAAACAAAGGAGAGGACTGCTTTTTTTATGGACTTAGGAGGGGCTGTTGTAAACAGAGTTCGTTGGAGGAAACTAAAAGTTTGAAGTATAGTGACTTTTCATTGGCTGAATTATGGTAATCTCCCACTGGCTGAGCTGTTACTAGACAAGGAGGGATCTTTTCTTCTTCCAGCTGAGGTAGTAAAGTAAGACCACTTCCCGTAGGAGATACAAGGTGTGTCTCTTCCTGTTGGGGTTGGTAGTGTGCATTGAGTGACATGTGTGAGAATTCTCTCTTCTAACCTTCTGACTCCTTTTAAATGAGGGTTCTATTTATTAATTTTCATCAGAACATAAAAATTAAATATGAGCACATGTATATTTATTTTAAAATGTAAAGGAATAAACATGCCTAATATTTACTCTAAGGATTGACGCTGGGGCCCTCACTTGGCCCATATGTTATATGGTCACATGTGAAATAGAATAATAGGAAGTATCCTGAGAACATAGGAAGAGTTCCATTTCTGGTGTATCACTGTGTATGGCTGTTTCCTTGTTATGAGTTCTTTTCAATAGGTTTAATTTTGTAAAACCAAGACTTTAAAATAATGTCATGACGAGACTGGCCAGGCAAGCCTTTTGTGCCACATGGGAGTTTTCTGGTTTTCTCTCGGCAAAGTATGTAAAAACAAGTTATGCTTTTTTTTTTTTTTTCTCTCAAAAGATGGTGTGGCAGGTTGGATTCCTGGGAAGGAAATTCTGAGACACAGCCTGCAGGGTGATTATGAAGTCATGACCTTGGTTTCAACATGAGTAGAAGGAAGGAAAAGAAGGAAGCAGGACCAAGCAGAGGGAGAAGTACAGCTGCATTGCAGGCCAAAGACTTGTTGGCTGACCCCAAAAGAACTCTGGAGCTAGAATGGCCCTTTTAAGTTGTCCTTAGTTAGGCTGAGATGGCCAGATCCTTATATTCATGTGTAGATCAGTCTCTGGATGTGGGCCACCCCAGGAAGGGGTATAAGCAGGGCAATTCCTGAAGTGCCAGTAGCATTCCCTACAGCTGGAGCCACAGTCTGACACTGAGGGGGTGCATTAAGGTGGTGGATCACAGTGTCCATGCCAGAGGAGAACTATACAAATTTGCTGTCCTTTTCTGCAATGAAATGATAGAGTGGCTCTCTATAGCATACTATATAGAAGACAGTTTGGGGGAAAAAACCCAAAACAAAACATTTAATGTTTCCTCAAGATAAAGAGGATATCTTAACAATAAATGAGAAGGTAGTTGCTTTTGAAAGAAATGTACCCTATGGAAAGAATATTTTGAAAACATGTCCCCTGTTATATGACTTAATTGTCAAAAAGTACACAATTGTGTTTGTTTTCTATCTGCACACAAAGTTGGTACCAGAATTTTTTCACTTATTTAAATTTTTTCAAAGAGTTTCATGGATTTTTAACCTATTTATAAAAATAATAAAAATGCAACACCTTCTGATTAGTGTTGAAGAACAACTAACACAGGAGAGATGGAAATTTACTAGCTGCATAGCAAAAAAAAAAAATCTTTGTATAGTAAGTGTATGCAATTGAAAAAACTTGTATCACAATTCAGAAAGTCAGTCAGTGATACTCTGCTTTCATTTGGATCTCAGAATATTTTGAGGCATTTTTTTTTTTTACAATTATGACAAACATTAAGTATTAAGATAAACCAAACTTAATCCACTGAGCTGCTGAATCTCAAAATATTAATCATTTTCAAAAGATTTTTTTAAGTAATGGAGACTAGTTAGTGATGGGTTGAATTGTGTCACATGAATAGAAAAGTGGAAATCCTCACCTCTGGTGCCTCAAAATGATTTTGTTTGGAAA
>CM053502.1:71549173-71751849 GCA_028627145.1 Eidolon dupreanum | reverse complement strand
ACACACACACACACACACACACGCACATATATATACACACGAATATATGAAATACTAAGTAATATATATGTATATGTCTAGATAAAATACTAAATAATAATATAAAACAATCCAAAGACTATCACAAGATAGATACCCAATTAAATTTTAAATATAGTTAGCACTGGTGTTTCTGCAAGTCTGAGTGTTCATCAAATAAATGATAACAGATCTTTTATACTCCCCTCCCCACCTTCAGTATGCCTGATGTGAAACCTGTGATCTGTTTTTAAAGTTTCTTGGGTAATTCCAATATACAGGTAAGGCTGAGAACCATTGCCTTAGAGGAGCTAGACAGACAAATGAACAGGAGGAAACTGGACAGACACTGTAGGATAAGAAAGATTGAGGTAGTCAGAAAGGAGGGAGCAGAGCATTTTATTCAGGAATGAGAACAGTAAACAGGACTCTAGAAATAACCATGGCTCAAGAGGTACCTCAAACTTTAGTCTTAAAAACCCTTACAGAATTAGAAAAACGATCTATGCTAATATAGCAAATAAGACATCTTGCAGCATGATTTAGTGGAAAAGATCTTGGACTTTTGAGAGTTAGGAGGCTTTAGTTCCTGACTCTGTGACTGTGTCCTAGTCACAACATCTTTCATCTAGATATTTAAGGGTCATTTGTAAAGGTAGGAGTTCCTAAAGCATTCTGGGGAGATGGTTGCATTTCAGGAAGTAGAACTGCCATTCATCTAGAAGCACATGATAAAAAACTAAGTCATTTTTTCTTTCTTTTTCTCACCAGTTCCCACATCTAATCTCAACTAATCCCAATAATTCTTATTTCAGAACATATCCCTAGCCTGTCCAGTTTTCATTTTATTGATTACTACCCCAGTCCAAGACACCACCTTTTACTTGGATTACCCCAGAGTTCTGTATTCAGTAGGTCTGGGGTAGGGCCTGAGAACTTGCGTTTCTAACACATTCTCAGATGATGCCAATTCATCTGGTCCATAGACAATTCCTTGAGAATGACTGCTTTACAGCAATGTTTCTGAACTATGGGTGCACAATAGAATCACCCGCGAGCTTTTAAAAACTACTGTTCTTGCACCTTCCACAGATTTCCACAGATTCTGACTCATTAGCTATGGGAATGAGGTCTGGCCATTTGTAATTTTTAAATCTCTCTGGGTGATTCAAAATGTACATCCAGGGTTGAGAAATACTACCAAGGCCTAGAGGAATGGCCAAGTTTTGTTTGCTCCTCATGACTTTTGCACTAGCTACTCTCATCACTCTTCCTCTAGGTCCTTCCATGGATGGATCTATCTTGTCATTTAGAGCTCAGATTAAATGTCACTTTCTCAAGTAGGACTTCTCTGATCCCCCAATCTAAAATACCACCCCTATCTTTATCACACTGCCCTGCTTGTTTTCATTATAAGAATTAGCAGTTCCTGAGATTTCCCTATTTATGCTATTGTCTGTATCTTCCAACTATAACAAGCATTTTGAGCACAAACACCTTTGCTTGTCTTATTCACTGCTGTATCCCTGGTATGTAGAACAATGCTTGGCATCTATTAGGTATTCAATATATGTAAATGAGAGAGATAAAAACATTTAAAATAAATCCTTCCAGTTATTCTGTGTACTTTGCAACAATTCAATTATATCTTAATAAAATTTGTTTCATTTATGAAATAGAATTGAACCATCTATGAAAAAAGCATCGATGTATTTTGTAAATACATCTTAATTGCACTGGGCTCATTCTCTCTTCATAGGAACTTTATATTAAATCTTTTGCAAAGTTATTATCCTTAATATTTCACATGTAGTACATATTTGTTCACAATACTGCTGCTTAGGTAATACACCCAGAGTAAGGCAGCTGGGTATGGCCAGGATATATTTATTAAATCAAGGGATTGCTGCACAGATTTGGTTTGCTTGTTTTGGGGGAGAGTACAAGGTAAAGGGATTTGTAGAATGGAAAGCTAGGGAGCAACAGAAGCACACACACAAAAAAGAAAACATGAAGGTTATATCTGGTTCCTCCTAAAAGTGGGCCATCTACACATTTATTCTCTCTTCTTTTGGGCATATCTCTCTAATGAATGAATGTAATCTGGAGGAATTGAGTTTTAATTTCAGGTAGAGATAGAGTATTTGAGATTATTAAAGTGTCTTGTTTCACACTGGTTTGTTCAAGCCAGTGCAGCAAAACCTTCAGTTGTGGGTCATTTGTTGCTTGGTCTCAAAGAAGCAGTGGATTAAACTGGCAACTCAGGTGAATTAAAGGCAAAGCAGATGTCTTTAAGTCCCCCATGGACCATTTGTGAAATACATTACCCATGAAAACAAGAGCAACATCTGTTACAGGGTGGAAAGGGAGATTACGTGCCTCTGGCTGGTTTCTTTGGCAGGGATGTGGAGATTTCCTCAAAAGTACAAAGTATACAACCTTCGCCCTCAACTATTGGGCTAGGTTCACTTGTAACCAGTTTTTCAGGGAGCTGCCACCCCTTTCCTACTCGTGGTTCGTCAGTCATGGTTTTAAACAAAAAGCTTTGTTTGTGGAGTAAATGGCTGAAATCCCTCTGGCGCTTGGCACAGCCAACCGCGCGGGTTCCGGAGAACACAAAACCCGCAGTGGGTAGATAGATAGAGGTTGTGACTTGAGGAAAACTAAAGGCAGCGGGGGCGAGAGGGAGGGAGAAGCAGAGCAGCTGAGCTGGTGGTGCATTCTGGGAGATAAAGTCCCCGCGGGACGGCCCCCTCAAACCTCCACCAGGCTCTGGACTCCATCTCCCAGCTGCCCCGCGCCGCGGGGGCGGGGGGGGGGACGGGCGGTGGAGGCTGTCGGTGATGAGCTACTGCAGAGGGTGGGGGCTGAGGGCTGAGAAGCAGCTGCAGCGGCTTCCAGGAGGCATTACCTGCAGTCTATGAGGGCAGAAGACTACTCGGGCGGGCAGTGACGAAGGCCGTGTGGTCGCCGCGCGTCCCTGTGCTCGCCCTCTCTCCTGTCCACAGGCGCGTGGTGTCCGCCATGGAAGCGCATCCGGCCGCCGCCGTGGTCTCCGGGCGCCGCGTCCCCGGCTCGCCGGAGCGATGAGGGGATAGGGGCGCCTCGCGGCCCGCCTCCACCCGCGCTCCGTCGGCCGGGGTAAGAAGGAGGGTCGGTCCGCCGGGTCGGCCACTGTGCCTGCCTCGCGCCGCCCCGCCCCCTGGGGGCGCTGCGGAGGGGGCGACCGTAACCCATGCCGCCCCAGCGCCGCGCCGCGCCCGGCGCCCGCCGCTGAAACCCGGGACGCGCCGCCTGCCCGCCCGCCGGCGCCCACCGCCGCGTCGCTCTGAGCCGGCCGACCCCAGCCTCCAAGATGTGGCACAACGTCGGGTTGACCCTGCTGGTGTTCGTGGCCACGCTGCTGATCGTCCTGCTGCTGATGGTGTGCGGTGAGTGGGGCATCTGTCGTGGGCAGTTGCACGCTGCGGTACAAACGCCAGCTCGACTCGTGTTGCTGACTTGCTGGTTTTGTCTGGTTAAAAAAAATTAAGGCGTGGACAAGTGTCATAAATCATCTTACCTCTTACCTGTCCACTGACCTCTCAGGAGTGAGCTCAGAGGAGATGTACCCTTGAACTATGACAGGCCCTCTGGCATCCTGGAGAGGGAAGGAACAGGATCCAAGACTGGGCATCTTGACTCGGGCTTACACCAGATATTACTTCACCGGCTGCGCCTGCCCTTGATTGCCATTCTTACCACACTCTGCCCAGATTTTAACCTTGGCCTGCATTCGAAGGTGAAGTGATTGGTTACTCCTTTAACTTTTTAACAGATTCTGACCCCAATGATAATGAGAGGTTTCATTACCGTCATTTACGAAAAGATAGGGTCGGAGTTGGGTTTGAGCACAAGTGAAATTGTTTACATAGAGTTCAGGCTTAAACTAAATTCCAAACAGAAATGTTGAGACTAGGCAGAACTTAAAAACATTGGCTATATTAAACTTCCAGGGTCAGGTAACCCAACTCTTAGTCCTATAATAATGGTGCTATTTTGTTTGCTGTGGGTTTTACCTTCTTGGAATGAGAGGACATAAAACTTTCTTAAGGTAATATTAGAACAATTTTAGATTTTTTTGATTTCTTTATATACAGTAACTGATAACCACACGCGCCTTAGAGTGGCTGAGTAATTGTGAAAATTTGGGAAGTATTTAGAACCAGATGTCAGCGAGTTTATTTTTTCATAATTGCAATACTGAAGTATGAGTTCAGGTTGATGAAATTACTGGTCAGAATTCAAAATAAATACTATAGGCTCTATGTAGTATAGGGTGTATTCATTATATGATGTACTAAATGTACCACCTGTTCTCCCTCACCCCACCCTTCCCATCTCACATGTTACCAGTAGCCAAGGACTTGGGTATCATACTTTATTTTGTCTTTTGCTTCTCATCCGTCTCCCCTTACAAATGTAAACTCCATCTGAAAGTCCAATTTTATTTCTTTAAAAAATCTGGAATATGTTTTCTTTTTTATGTCTAACACCACCACCATCCTCTGTTTTGGGCTTGCCTCAGTTTTCTAACTAGTGTTTTCCTGTTCCCTTTTTTCTTTATAATCTACTTTTCACATACTAGTCAGACTTTTTTATTCAGAAAATGTTCTCTCAAAATTTTTTAACAAAAGAAATAGTTTCAAAGCCAGTAGTACTAAAAGACTTATGAAAAAAGAAGTTCCTTTCCATCCTCAGTATCATTGTTTTCTTTAGTTGTTTATTTCCATATTCCTTAGTAATTTATTCATAGCTATTTCTTGATTTCACAATTTTTGATATTATTTACTAACCATGGTAGAGTCCTCATTTCTTTTCTTGCATGCCATTACTAATGACAATTTTGTCTAACTTGATAGTTAAGATTTATATTTTGACTGTAAATAGTTCCTGCTGATCAAATAGTGTAATATGACTATACTTTCTTTCTTGTATGGTTTCTCCATTTTTCTTGAAATTTTCATTCTCAGCCTACCCTTTCCTTTTCTCTGCTGGAAACTGTTTTCCAGATTTCATGGGACCATCTTTCTCATTTCACAGTCTTGTTTTGTTCAAGCATATATTTTAATGGCTTTCTAAGAATGCATGGAAAATGTTTTTTTGAGCTAGTGCCTGCCTGAAACTCTTATTTTATTTTTCTACCTTTATACTTGATTGATAATTTGAATAGATTTCAGGTTGCAAATATTTTCATCTTAATTTTAAAATTATTAAAATTTTAAAATTGATTTCTAGCTTCCTAGATCTAATTTTAAAAAATTTGATGTCTTCTGTTTTCTGGTCCTTATAAGTGACTTTGTTTCTCTTTCTAGATTCTTTCAGGATTTTTTTTTTTTTTTAAATTACTGGTATTCTGAAATGTCATAATGATATGTCTTGGTATGTTTCTCTTTCATTTTTTCTGGGCTCTTTTGTTTCAGATTTTTTCTCCATTATCTGGGGAAATTTTTTTATTAGATCTTTAATAATTTTCTCCCCTCCATTTTCTTCATTCTTTCGAAACTTCTGTTGGTTGGATGTTGGACCTCCTGTTTTTATTTTTAATAATATTTTTTTCTCTGCATCACCTTTATTTCTTACATATATTTTCTTTTTGCTTGCTTGCTTTGGATTCTTTTTGTGATTGGAGGTTTTCTGCAAATGTATAATGATCTATTCTCTTTATATTTAAGGATGAGATAGTGAGAGATAGTGATAAATGTCAGCTCTGGGCTCATTGCAGGGTGATAGGGCTTCTTCTCCAGGGGAATCCCCAATTGTTAGTATCTAGAGGTTCCATTCTCTGTGGGTATTCCATCTCTCTGGAGAGGAATCTTCTCATTTCCCTATTGGCTGTTGTAAACTTAGCTGCCTGAGTGACAGTCTGTAAACAGACTTTCAACCCATCTTATTTTCTTTTTTCTTATCTCCCTTCTCATCCCAAGGCCCAATCTTTTCCGTGATCTTGACTGAGTTTTGGCTCCAGTTGGTATCCCCCTCTCCTACCATCCAGTTTTTTGTTTCTTTTGCTTTTTTAAATCAGTTCCACTCTTTTAAAAACGTCACTCCTTGTTTAAAACCTATCCTCCAAAGGTTTCCCATTTCCCCCTAAATACAACCCAGATTTCTTACTGTGCCCTACAAGGATCTGTGATATAGCCACCTCTTTCTCCACACATCTCTCCATTCTCCATACTCTCAACTTGCCACCCACAGGCGGACCTTGTACACTCCTCATTCTTCCTTTTGCTCTTCACATGGCTGATTTCTCTCCATTCAGGTCTCATATCAGTTGTTGTCTCAGAGAGAAGTACCTTGACCACCTATGGTAGTCTGTACAGTCACTCATTTAATCTTAGTTTTCAGAGCACTTAGCATTCTCTGAAATAAGCTATTTCATGTGTCTGTTTCCCCAGTTAGAGTTTAGTTTAAGCTCCATGAAGGCATGGGAATCTTGTTTGGCTTACTCATTACTCTGTCTCTGGATCCTAGAGTAGTGCCTGATGTATAATAGGCCTGATGTATAATATTTTAAGAAGGAATGAAAAAAGAGTCCCAATATAGATTATTATATTCCCATGACACATAAGTCTTAAGTGTGGTACAAACCAGCATTGTTTCAGGATGGGTAATCCTTATATTAATACAGTACTAAATGAACTCTTATGTTCAGATACTGTGGTGGTGGTGAAGGGTGTCCACAGATTAATAAAGCATAAGCCCTGCTCTTGAGGACCTTATACTCCAGCAGGGGAGACACAAGGAAACTCTAGTCAAATCTGAGCTTCCGAATGCCATTTTCACATAGGCAATGTTTTCATAGAATCTTTCCCTAAAACAACTCGTGTTTTCACAAACCTTTTGCATTATTTTACCTTCCTCATTCATTCCCAGTCTTTGGGCCATATGACTATACCCATTCATCTCCCAAATATTTAAGCATCTCTTGGAAGCATGGTTCTGAGAAACGAAGAGAACTAAAATCTGGTTGTACCACTAAATAACTAATTCTGGAAAAGAATACAACATAGTCATTATTTTCAACAATAAATTGCAAGAGTCCAAGAAAAGGCCTACTAATGGGGGCACACTGTACTTTTATGTGAAATGCATCAACTTAGGTGTGTATATTCATTCCCTGTTATTGTCCAAATAGAAACAAGCTTTTTAAAAATTTTTCAAAAGGTAGTTTATGCTTTTATTTAATTAAAAAATATTTTTCAGTTACAATTGACATTCAATAATATATTAGTTTCAAGCTGAAGGAAACTGGACTTTGGGTGGTGAACACACACTAGAATATACAGATGTCAAATGATAATGTTCACCTGAAAAATATATGATTGTATTAACCAATGTTACCGCAATAAACTTAATTAAAAAAAATATTTTATTTTCAGGTATATAGCGTCATAGTTAGACATGTATGTAACTTCTAACATGGTCCCCTGATAAATCTAGTACCCACCCAGCACCATACATAGTTATTACAGTATTATTGATTATATTCCCTCTGCTGTATTAAACAAGCTTTTTCTTGGCCCATGTCTCTGAGAATAGTCAACAAGTACTGAGTTCATCTCCATGGGATAGTAAAAAATGTTTGGTCTTTTTGGCACAAAGCTCCCCTAAACCTTGGAATTTCCTGAGTGATAGCATCTTTTGTAATTCATAGCAGGCCCTTTTGACCACACCTGAGTTTATGTTAATGAGGCGGCTCAGGGTGGGGCCCCTAGATAGTTTCAGGATAGCAACTGGTCACTAAATATACCAAACATATCATTAGAGGATGGGAAGTTTCAGCTCCACCCCTTGACCTCCAAGGTAGGATGGGCTGAAGATTGGGTTATAAAAACTTTAATGGTGAGTGTAACAAGCATTTCCAATTTAGCATGTATCTAAAACCACTTTCTTGATCTTGGTTTTCTTGCAGTCTTTACCATCTCAGTAAATGGCAACTTCGTCATTCTAGTTGTCATTAAGGCCTCCCTAACCTCAGATTCAAGCTTCTTTCATATTTGCCCCTTTCTCCTTGCTCTGCTTTATTTTTTCCTATATTTCTTCATTATCATTGGACACAGATGTTGCAGTAAGGATGGTATTTGGAACATGGTAGGTGCTCTATGAATATTTGAATGAATGAATAAATGAATTGATTATCAGCCCTTGAAGAATTGACTAGGATAAAGTACATGGATGGGGGCAGAAGGTATCCAGATTGTGGTACTTTACATGCATCACCTGCAGAATTTATGCCAGTAGGTGACTTTGCAAGTAATAGAATCTGGGAATACTGAGGATGGAGTGTATTTCTGCTTATCTATCTCACATTTAGGTACAGGTGAATAAATAGAAATTAATTGATGTGTGAAAAATGAATCTTCAAAGATTAAATTTGGTTTTAGAAAATTTAAATTACCCTTAGTTTTACTTAGGATAATACACATTTCAAAATAATGGTACAATAAGGTAAAATCTGTTAACAGAAATTCAAAGACTAATTTGATGTTCTTTAGAAAATTTTACACAGTAGTGTGACTGCCACCACAATCAGGATACAGAACATCTTCATCACTTCAGAAAGTTTGTAGTCAATCCTCAAGCCCCTGTCAACAACTGAACTGCTTTCCATAACCATAATTTTGCCTTTTCTAGAATTTATTACAAGTGGAATTATACAATGTGCTTTTTGTGTTTGACTTCTTTCACTTAGCAAAATGCTTTTGAAATCCATCTATGTTATTGTGTTAATAAGTGATTCATTCTTTTCATTGCTGGATAACATTCCATTGTATGGCTATACCACAATTTGTTTACTTATTGATGGCTGTTAAAATTGAGTTTGAGTTAAGGATTGGGATACTTTTTCTTTACATAAGGATATCTAGCTGTTTTAGCATCATTTATTGAAAAGGCAGTTGTTGAAAATCAGTTGATGCTGTATGTATGGATTTATTTCTGGGGACTCTTCTGGTTCATTGACCTATATATGTCTATTCTTATGTCAACTGTGTAGGTTATGTAATGTTATTTTTTCAGGGTTTTGGCTATTTTAGATCCTTTGCATTTCCTTATAAACTTTAGAATCAGCTTGTTACAATTGATCTATTGAATCTATAGTTGAAAAGAATTGACATCTTAATGTTGAGGTCCATGAACATATTATGTGTCTTCACATAATTTCTCTTAGTTCTTGCACTGATTTTGTCTAATTTAATTTAAAGGTTTCATATTTTTGATGCTATCGTAAAGGGTATTCTTTTAATGTTTGCTGCTAATTATTACAGAGAAATGATTTCTGTGTATTGACATTGTATTTGGTAAAGCTGCTAAATTCATTCATTCATTCGCTCACCCATTCATTTATTTCCATATTGCCTTTATATTCTGTTACCTTGTCAAATTCACAGTTCTTTGTAAGCTTTAGGGGAGAGGATTCCTTTAATTTTTGTAAATTCCATAGGATTTTCTACCTAGAAGCTCATTGTTTTACCTATTCTTTCCAACGTCTTTTAGTTTTTGCCTCATTGTACCTCCAGTACAGTGTTGAAAGGGTGAAAACAGACCTTCCTCCCTGATCTTTTGGAGGGAAACTTGTGGTCTTTCACTAATAAGTATAATGTTAGCTGTAGGTTTTTTGTAGATATTATTAGTTGAAGAAGAAAAATTCCTTCCTATTACTACTTTGCTGAGTTTTTTTTTTAAATTAGAAATGGATGTTGTATTTTTTCAGATGCTTTTTTTCTGTACCTATTGAGAGGATCATGTGGTTTTTCTTTGTCTTCTAGTGAATTATATCAATTTTGAAAGTTAAAGCAAATCTGCATTCCTCAGATAAACCCCTTTGTTCATGATGTATTATTCTTTTTATATATTGCAGGACTTGATTTACCAAATTTTTGAGGTTTTTCTGTTTACATTCATGAGAAATATTTGTGGTTTTCTTAAATGACTTTATCTGGTTTTGCCATAAGGGTCATGCACATCTCGTCAAATGAATTGGGAAATGTTCTTTTCTCTCTCTCTCTTTTTTTTTGGGGGGGGAAGAATTGGTATATTAGTTTTCTATTGCTGTATAACAAATTACCAGAAACTGAGCAGTTTAAAACAACACATAATTATTAGCTCACAGTTTCTGTGGATCAAGAGTCCAGGTATAGCTTAGCTGGGTCCACTGCGCCCCATCTCACAAATCTGTAGTCAGGGTGTTGGCCTGGCTCATGTGGTGGTTGGCAGAATTCGGTTCCTTGTGACTGTGGGACTCTTGGTCACTTGCTTCTTTAAACCAGCAGGGGAATATCTCTGATACCAGGGAAGGTGCCAGTCTTTCTTTTAAAGTCTTTCACTTAATCGAGTTAGGCCCACTTAGGATAAGTCCCCTTTTGAGTAACTCAAAATCAACTGATAGAGACCTTTTATAATACATCTGCAAAATCCCTTTACCTTTACCATATAACATAACCTAATAAAGGGAATTACTATCCCATTACCTGTATTGGTTGGAAGCAGGTTACAGGTTCTGCCCACACTCAAGGGAACAGGTCACACAAGGGTTACCCAAAGGCTTGAGCCACTATAAGTTACTAAGATGTCTGTTACAGTTTGTATGCTTTCTTAAATGTTTGGTAGAATTAATCTGGGCCAGGATTTTTCTTTTGGGGAAGGATTTTAACTACAAATTCAGTTTTTTAAGTAGGTATTGGGCTATTCTAGTTAACTGTTTCTTCTTGAATGAGCTTCTATAGTTTGTGTCTTTTAAGCACTATGTCTATTTAATATGAACTATACAGTTTACAGGGATAAAGTTATAATATTCTCTCCTTTTAATATCTGTAGGATCTGTGCTGATGTCTTCTCTCATTTCTAATATTGTTACTTGTACCCTTTCTGTTTTTTCATGATCAGTTTGGCTAGAGGTTTTTAACTTTTATTGATCTTATCAGAGAATCAGCTTTGGTTTCATTGATTTCCCGCCTCCCCTTCATTATTTGTCATATTCTATTTCACTGATTTTTGTTATCCGTATTTTCTTCTACTTATTTTGAGTTTAATTAGTACTTTTTCTAGTTTCTTATGATGGAAGCTCGGATTGTTGAGTATAGACTTATTTAAAAAAAATCAACACTTAATGATATAAATTTCTTTCCAGGTATTGCTTTTGATTAAAAAAAATGTTTCGGTTCAAAACGTTTTCTAGTTTTACTTGCGATTTCTCCTTTGACCTAAGAGTTATTTAGAAGTATGTTATTTAAATTTCAAATATTCGATTTTCCCCATATATAATTTTGTTATCAATTTCTAGTTTAATGTTTTTGCCAGAAAATTTTTTATATGTTGTATAATGAAATTTGAGAGACCAATAAATTGATGATGAATTAATAGTCTGTCTTGATGATTGTTCCATATATACTTAAAAAGAATGATTATTCTGCTGTTATTGATTAGAATATTCTGTATATGTCAAGTGAGTGTGGTGATAAGGTTGCTCACTATCTTTGTGAAAGGGCACCCAGCAGTTCTGTCTAATTATCAGCTATTATATTTTTCACTAGGTATCTTCGAAGCTCTGAAATGGGTAATTGGTGAAAGTCATTGAAACTCTTAACTTCATGGCTAGTGGGTTTTGTGTGTGTGTGTGAGTGTAGGAGTGTGTATGAGTGTATAATGGAGGTTGATTGATTTATTTTGAGTATCTAGTCTGTGCCAGGTATTATTACAAGACAGAGGACACAGTGGGAAATATTAGAAAACCATACTCTTCCCTTCTTTAAGAAACTTGTGTCTTGGGGGAATGATAGACATAGTTAATATGATGAAGGTGTGATGGAAGTGAGCATGAAGTGCTAAAGCAATCAACCACAAGAGCACTGTACTGGAGAGGTAATATAGTAGAAAGATATAAAAATTATGTATCAGTGATGTTTAAAATTTTCAGTAACAGTAGTAGTAGCCTCATGTCTGTGGATTTTGCCCTGGTAGGGAAGAGACTGGAACCTCTCTGGAGGGTATCAATGGCTAACTTTTGATGAGTGTTTATTATGTGCGAGGCATTTTTTAGCATGTTATGTGTATTAATTTTTTTTATTACCACATTGACTCTTTGACAGTGGATACTATTATCTCCAGTTTATAGAAGAGGAAACTGAAATAGTTAGGGGCTAACTTGCCCAAGTTGCAAGTTAACTTGCCCAAGTTAGCTCCCATCTTTACTGAGTTAGGATTCATGACCAAGCAGTTTTGTTCCAACATACTTTTTAGATATAAGAGATTATAATGATAATCTAGGTGACAGATAATAAGAATTAGATCTAGGGTGGAGAAAGGCACTGAGAATGTAGAGAAGGAAACAGGTGGGAGAGGTCTTATTAAGGTAGAATCTTTAGCACTGAGGTAAAGTAGGGGAGGGATATGTGCTGAAAAGGAACTTTTTCCCACCAAAGTGATGGGGAGAAGATACAGTACCCATTACAGAAATGCAAAATGAGAAGAAGCATCTGTTGGGTATATATACTTTTTACACTTCAAGCCAACCGGAGATTGGCCAGGAGATTCTGGCAGTTCAAGAAAGGGAGAAGGTATAGATGAAAAATTTGGTCATCATTTGTAATAGAAGTAATATTTGAATCCATGGAACTGTTGTGAACACCAAAAGAGATGAATATAGAAAGAAGATAGGTTTTAAAAGGCAACTTTTAAAATGTCTTATAGTTAATGGATAAAAGTTTTGAATGTGGAGGTATTATGGTTCAACATTGTGTTGATTCAGAATGTCTTCTGGTTTTGCCCAGTGTGTCATTATGAAAGGGATATGCAGTAGAGGGAGCATTGTGGTAGCAGCTGAAAGATCATGGCTCTATTTTTACTTAGCCTACCTATTATCTTGGAAATAAGCCTTAGCTGCCTTCAGAGTAAAATGAAATAAGGTAATAGGATTAAAAATGGAAAAGAAAAGAGCTTTATACAAATTGAGATTGGTATTGAGTCAGTTAACCACTTAGATACCAGCATGATGGTTGGATTATGCAACTCCATTGGAATGATTCCACAAAGATAAGAATTTGTGATTATACTGTATCTAGGCTTTTGACCTAAAAATCTTGAGTGGTGAAATGAAATTCTCATTTCCTAATTAGTGTTTTGTGTTTTATCATTACTTTCACCATGAAAATCTGAGAAATATGATACAGTTTTTAAATTCATTGCTCTGTTTTGACTCAGTGGCCTTCTTCAGTGGTTATGAGTCCATGTTGAGACTTTATTTTCTTATCTAGAAGATGGGAATGATTAATTCAGAGGTCTACTGGAAGGTTCAATGAGATTTTGAATGTAAGAGTACTTTGTGACCTTTAATTACAACTATTCCCTGGGTTTGTGGTGTGTTGATGGTGGTGATTCATCACTCAAACTCATCACTGCCCTTCTGCTGCCAGTACATTCATCTTGCATAGAAAAACAATGTACAGTGTGTTTCATGAAATTCATTTTTTGAACTAACACTTAGTTATTGGTACACACAAGTGAGTACTCCCTTTGCTTATCCCAGAACACACACCCTTTGTTGCCAGCCAGTTTTTTTGATGTATAGTACTTACCAGTGTGAGACTGGAGCATAATACAGACTTGCCATTTAAACTATGAAAAACCACAATACCAGTTTTAACTTCTGATTATAAGTACATATAATTGTGGATAGTTCATTCTCTCTCATTGCTCCTTTATTCTCCCTTCCTCCTCCCCGTTTTTTCCTTACTAAATCCCAGAACAAAATAGACAAACACCCTGTAGAATGGGGGTAGGTGAGGAATTTTTGGTGTCTGCATATCAAGTTTGTGCAGGAGGAATTTTATGAGCTATACTTCCATAAAAGGTCCTGTCTGCTCTAAGCATGCAGAATACAATGGGTAAGTCCCTTTCAGTAAAAGGTAACCTGGGTTTTAGTGGTTATTCTATCTTGCTCTCTCCCAAAGATACATATACACACCCGAGAGTTACTCACTAGAGTCCAGAGTCCAAATTAGGTTAGTCTATTCTTATGGTGAGAGTTGTAAATATGAACTGTTGATTTCATCCCTTGTGTCTGTGGTGACTCTCCTCCTCCCAACACATATGATGATGCATATTCTTCTCTCCTATTTGATGCTCTCTTACAACCAGTATCATGTACATAGAGTGTGATGCTTTACATTATGTAACTTACCATTTGTTTTCTCTTAACATAGTATACAAGAGAATGCAGTTTGCATACATGAACGTTATAGTAAACTATTCTGTTAACCAGACAATACAATTCTACTTGGAGCAAAGATGTATTCATTCTTTATGGCCAACTTCTGACCATCCATTGCATCATTCATTGCACATTTATTGTCCTTCCTCAGCATCACCCTACTCATCATCAGTGCCCCGGCAGTTTCTTTATAGCTCTTTTTTACATGCTTTGTCCAATTACTAAATACTAAAGTGGCTTTTGCTGCCTTTTCTCAAGTGGGATCTTCTCAGGTGATCTGGTCAACTGTTGCATCTCTTTCCCACTGGTTCTCCATTCATTGCTAATAATCCTTTCTCCCTTTTCCTCGTACAATCCATAATTGATCTGCAACAGCACTCATGTTTCTTCTTTACTCCATTTCTCTTTTCCAAACCTGTATGTGGTTCAGAATCATCTAGAGAGCTTAAAAACATTAGTAAGCATGGTCCCTGGTGATGGATTTGTGATTGTTGGGAATCTATAGTTTCTAAAAGCTCCCTAGCAGAATGTGATGAGTATGCAGTTTGAGCAATTCTTGTGAATGGCTGCAGTGTGGTAATCACATATCTTTAACTGGGTTCTTTCCATTGGATATTAAGTGCTTTTGAACTTTTTTTACGTTTACATGTGTTCTTTTCCCTAAGATGACTCTCAGCCTCATCTGATCCCCTTACCTCTACCCCTTGTAGTTCCTCTGCTTAGGAAGTTGAGGATCTCTTGCAGTGTGGACATTAATCAAGGTCATGTTGTCTTGAAATTTTAAAGGAATTGAGGTAGATCCCAAGAAAATCAAAGATTTTGGTTAGACTTTATCTAACAAAAGAAATTACCTGCCTAGCTCATTGATGTATTTTGGATGATTCTTTTAGTGGAAACTATCTTCCAGGAGCCTATTGCCTAATAAAAGTAGAGGAGACATCTTTATTGGACTTCTTTCTCCAGGCCTCCCTATCCAGTCCCCTTCAATTTCTAAAATCACTCTTGAACTCTCAGGGGTAGGCCTTACAGCCATGTTTACAATACCTGACCCAGGTAATACACATTGGTCTTGGGGCTCACACTGGACCCAAGTTGGGGCAGAGATTCTAGGCTGTTTTTTGAGGATTTAAACTGGGAAGTCATATGAAGCTGCAAAGAAGCAGCTACATGCAAGAGAAACCTTGAAGAAAGCGAAGCAAGTTTGCAGAGAGAAATAAATAATGCTGAGAGAATGACATCAGTTCACAAGAGCCTTCTAGTTCTAGTCCCTAGTAGAAGCGCTTCTTCCCATGTGCTCTGTGTGATACTCCTGTAAGCTGATAACAATTTTTTCATTTTCGGTTAAGCTAAGTCAGGGTTTCTGGTTCTCGAATGAAAAGTTGCTTTATTAAAATAACAGGATATGGACTATATATATGACTTTCTATTTGTATTTATCATAAGATCAGTATAAGTAAAATACTATCAATGAATAGGTCAGGGCCCTATTAGTTACAGGGAGTGTAACATACCAGAAGTATGTGAAGGGACAGTTTATTTAAACTGAATTACAATTTGGCCATTAAATGATATCTGCAAAGCACTTCCTTACAGTTACCTGTCCCAAAGTTAACCATTGTTATTTTCAAGTCTAAGTAACTTAGCCAGTGAACATCTTATTAGTGGTTTTATCTGTCACTATAGTACCTCTCTTTAGTTTTTTTTTTTTGGATCTTGCTTTTCCTGGTATATACCCAAGGGTTTTAATAGTGGTTTTCTTTTTCCCCAAAATAAACATGTGGTGTGCAGTTTTTCCATTCAAACTGCCTGGAATTTTTAGTGTCATCTCCCTCCCTCCTCCATCCCCACCCCACCCCCCTCCAGCTTCCAGACTATTAACAATCTTTGGTAAACAGTCTGTTGTAGAAGCATCAGATCTTACTGATCCTGAGTACTGTGATATGGAAATCCTTCTCCCATCTCTGTCCCCAAAATTACAGCTATATAAGAACTTAGTCATTTTACTTGGATGTCAGCTCCTTGAATTTCACTCAATGTAGTGAGTACTACTGCAGTTCTTATCAACACTACAATTTATCTCTTAACATTGCATTCCCGCCCTATCATTATAGTAGTCATTGTAAAAACCAAGCACAGTGGGTATTTGCTCTTTTTGGCTGCTTAGCAAGTGAACTCCATATCTGTACTAGGGGAATTCTCTACCTCACGATTTTTTGTGGGAAACAGTGTCACTACCCATAACCCTCACCCCCACCTCTGCTACCTCCACCTTCACTTCCATAATCTCTATTTAGCTCAGCACCTTAGACAAATGAGTTCTTTTTAACTTGTAGGTTGTAGTTCTTTTTAACTTGTTAACAAGTTTTGTAGTTCTCAAAACTAATCTAAGAGTTAAGGGTTTCTCTTAGTATTTGTTGAAATCAACAGATCTTATTAATTTAAGCCAATAAATGGCATTGGGCTATTTAAAGCACATAAATCTACAGAGCATTCATAATTTACTTATCAGTTTCTGAGCTGTTTTTCTCCACATTTTCCTGATTATCATAACTATATATATCCATTGTGGAAAAATTTGGTTAAGTACAGAGATGTATTAAAAAACAAACAAACAAACAAACAAAAACAACAAAACAATGTAGGTCCCCACATTGATCTACAGATTCAGTGTAATTCTTATCAAAATTCTTGCTTTTTTGAAGAAATAGACAAGATAATTCTAAAAATCATATGAAATGCAACAGACTCAGAATAGTCAAAAGAATCTTGAACAAAATTGGTTTATAGTCTCAATTTCAAAATGTAATACTAAGCTACAATAATCAAGATAGTATGGCATGGGCATAAGGATAGGCATATGGATATGCATCAATAGAACAGAATTGAGAGTCCAGAAATAAACTAACATTTATGGTCATTTGATTTTTGACGAAGACGCCAAGACAGTTTAATAGAGGTGAGGTGGAGAACAGTCTTTTCAACAGATGGTTCTGGTACAACTTGATGTCCACATGCAAAAGAATGAATTTGGACATCTCACACCAAAATTAATTACAATAGATCAAAGACTTAAATGTAAGAACTAAAAATCTTATGAGAATACATAGATGTTCATGACCTTGGATTAGTCAGTGATTCCCTACATATGACACCAAAAGCATAAGCAATCAAAAAGAAAATAGATAAGTTGGATTTTATCAAAGAAAAAATGATAAATTAGACATTATCATAATTAAAAACTTTTGTACTTCAAAGTACATTAATAAGACAGTGAAGACTACTCACAGAATGGCAGAAAATATTCGCAAATCATATATATATTTGATGAGTCTAATATCAAGAATATATAAAAAACTCAGACAACTCAATAATAAAAGAAAACAACCTAATTAAAAAATGGGCAAGAGAATTGAATAGACATTTCTCCAGAGAAGATATACAAATGGCCAATAAACACATGAAAAGATGTTCAAATCTTTGGTCATTAGGGAAATGCAAATAAAAGCTACAATGATATGCACTTTACACTTGCTAGGATGACTATAATAAAAAAGGTGGATAATAAAAAGTCTTGAAGATGTAGAGAAATTGGAATCTCAAACTTTGCTTGCAGGCTTAAGCATAAAGTTACCATATGATCCATTGATTATGCTCATAAATATATACTCAAAAGAAATGAAAACATGTCCATGTGAAAACTTATACACAAAGGGTCATTGGAGCCGAAAAGTGGAAACTTTGTTTTTTATAATAGCTGAAAAATAAAAACTAGCCAAATGTCTATTAATTGATGAATGGTTAAACAAAATGTGATTTATCGTTAAAATGGAATATTATTCAATAATAAAAAAGAATGACATGCAACAACATGGATGAATAACCTTGAAGATGAATGTCGAACGAAAGAAGCCAGACAAAAAAGACTACATTTTATGATTCCATTTACAGGCATACATCAGAGATATTGTGGGTTCAGTTGCAGACCACTGCGGTAAAGTGAATATCCCATTAAAATGAGTCACATAGATTTTTTGGTTTCCCAGTGCATATAAAAACTTTGTTTACACTATACTGTAGTCTATAATGTGTATAATAGCATTATGTCTAAAAAAAGCAATGAATACCTTAATTAAAAAATGCTTTATTGCTAAGAAATGATAACCACCATCTGAGCCTTCAGTGAGTCATAATCTTTTTGCTGGTGGAGGGTCTTATCATGATGTTGATGGCTGCTGACTGATCAGACTAGTAGTGGTTGTTGAAGGTTGGAGTGGCTGTAGCAGTT
The DNA here is from genome assembly GCA_028627145.1 of Eidolon dupreanum. Classification (NCBI taxonomy): domain Eukaryota; kingdom Metazoa; phylum Chordata; class Mammalia; order Chiroptera; family Pteropodidae; genus Eidolon; species Eidolon dupreanum. The sequence continues at coordinate 71,733,298 of CM053502.1, read as the reverse complement.
TCTTAAGACAATAATGAAGTTCGCTGCTTCAGTTGACTCTTCCTTTGGTGAACGATTTCTCTGTAGAATGCAATACTGTTTGATAGCATTTTACCCACAGCAGAACTTTATTCATAATTGAAGTCAATCCTCTCAAACTCTGCCAGTGCTTTATCAACTGAGTTTATGTGGTATTATAAATTCTTTGTTGTCATTTCAACAGTCTTCATAGCATCTTCACCAGGAGAGGTTTTGATCTCAAGAAAACACTTTCTTTGCTCATCCATAAAAAGCAACTCTTAATCCGTTAAAATTTTATCATGAGATTGCAGTAATTCAGTCACATCTTTAGGTTCCACTACTAATTTAGGTCTCTTGCTATTTCTGTCACATCTGTAGCTACTTTTCCACTGAAGTCTTGAACCCTTTAAAGTCACCCATGAGGCTTTGAATCAACTTCTTCCAAACTCCTGTTAATGCTTATATTTTGATGTCTTTGTGTGAATTACAAACGTTCTTAATGAGATCTAGAATGGTGAATCCTTTCCACAGGTTTTCAATTTATTTTGCCCAGATCATCGGAGGAATCACTGTTTATGGCAGCTGTAGCCTTATGAAATGTATTTTTTAAATACTAGTACTTGAAAGTCGAAATTACTCCTTGATCCATGGACTGCAGAATGGATGTTGTATTAGCAGGCAAAACAACATTAATCTTGTTTTACATCTCCATTAGAGCTCTTGGGTGATCAGGTGCATTGTCAATGAGCAGTTATATTTTTGAAAGGAATCTCTTTCTGAGCAGTAGGTCTTAACAGTAGGCCTAAAATATTTAGTACATCATGTTGTAAACAGGTGTGCTGTCATCCAGGCTTTGTTGTTCCATACATGTTGGAAAATTGGTGCTGATACCCTTGCTTGACGCAAGGTTGCCACAAAACTTCAATTCGGAAAAGCAATATCTGCAAAGCTCAGTAAAGTAAGGTATGCCTGTATATGAGATGGTCAGAATAGGCAAATCCATAGAGATAGAAAAGTAGATCAGTGGTTGCCAGGGGCTGAGGGAAGGAGGAAATGTGGAGTAACAACTAATGGGTATAGGTTTTATAAAAATGTTCTGGAGTTAGGTAATGGTGATGGTTGCACAACCTTGTGAATGTGCTTAAAGACACTGAATTTTAAAGGGCAAATTTTATGGTATATGAATTGAATCTCAATTAAAGAAAGATAATTAAACAACAACAAAGTAGAAATCACCTTAGGTCCCATTGCTCAGGGACAGCTACAATACAGCATGTTGATCGAACATTTTACAAAATATAAACTCAGTGCTAGGCATCTGAAGCCCTTTATCTACCGTCTGTTTTTCCTCACAATAGCTTTTTGAATCTTGTCAGAACTAGGACTCCTGACGCCTTCTCCAGCGTTCTTTCCACTAATTTACTTGCCTGTTTTTACAAAGAAGAGCTTGCTAATCTGGAATATCATTAAAATTGTACAAGGCTTTACCCAAACACACAATTGACAAAAATATATTTGTTGTGTGATTCAGTTAGTAGTATTCAGTATTCAAGTTTTTAAAGGAATGCAAAAATTTTTCTCAATGAGTTAAATCTCTGAAGTTAGTTTTTTTAGTACCAGAGAGTTTATGTTAATCTTTATTTCTCCTCAGAGTTTGTAGGAGAAAAGTAAGTAAAATCAGAAATTTCCTTAAAGTTGGCCATTCACCTTGACCTGGTATAATGCTGGGGTTAGAAAAGCTATTTGGATTTTGTTTTCAAAAAATGTTATCTATTGCTCTTCTATGAAGCTAGAGAGTTTAAAGAAAACGTACTCACATGAAAAACTTTGTTACAATGGTTAATTTTGTTTGTTTATGTTCTTAACATTTCAGAGCAACCAATCATGGGTTCACAGGTTTTATCCTGTGCATTCCTTTTATTGATTGTTTTTCCTCATTAGTGGACTTCTAAAACTTAGTAAACTTAAAATTCCTTGCAAAACAAGCAAAACTTGGTTAGTAATTTTTTGGGGGGAGAGTTATTCAGACTTTTTAATGACTTTGACACGAAAATACTATATTTTTAGAACCTCGAAGTTAAGATACTGGTGCTCTGGCTTTATTCTTTTATCATGTAATTAAAAATCATTTTCTATGAAAATTTGTTATTTCTAGAAACTTATTAAATCTTGGTCCTGACTGGAAATTTTTCACTGTAGTGTAGTTGATTCCTGCCATTTAATGTCTTTTGCATTCTGATTGAAGAAAACTTGCTTTTGGTAAATATTATCATTGAGGAATGAATGTTTCAGTAAATAGCAAAGTGCATTCTTTCTTCCCCAGAAAAATGCTCTCAAAAGTTTGATTGTAATATGATAAATGCTTAGGTATCAATCTCATAATTTTAATGTAGATTGATCAAGCTTGGATTCTAAATTCTATGAAGGCAGAAATTGTTTTTGCAATCCCTGTATCATCCCAGAGTTTATCCTTATGCCTTCCTTGTCCATAGTAAATGCTTAGTAAGCATTTGTTATATGTATATGTATTTATAATCACATACATATTTGTTATACATATTGTTTTGTAACATCTGCCCCCCCCCCACACACACAATGCACAATTATGTAGATGTTGTCAATGGTAACATTGTGTGTAATAACTTTTCTTTATGTTTTTGTCTCTCTTTAGGTTGGTATTTTGTTTGGCATCTTTTTTTATCGAAATTCAAGTTTCTGAGGGAACTTGTGGGAGACACTGGATCCCAGGAGGGAGATCATGAGCCTTCAGGGTCTGAAACAGAAGAGGATGCTTCATCGTCTCCACACAGGATCAGATCTGCTCGCCAGAGGAGGGCACCTCCTGATGAAGGCCACTGACCCTAGCCATCGTTCTGTGTTAGTCAATGATGAAAGGCAGTTGAGAGCCTCTTGTCTTTAATGACTTGGCTTTGCAATTTGCTAAAATATTGAAGAACGTTTGTACTTGGATATTAAGTCCAATTCAAAAAAAAGGTTTACATGTAAGCCATATGAAAATAAAGGGAATCGAAACCAAATTGGACCATTGCTAATGTCATCTTAAAGATAATCTTTTGCTTTACTAGCTTTTAATTATATACTTATTCCTTGGCTCTTGAGCTTATTTTCTTGCACTTGTGTGAATCTGTTAAACATTACAGGCTTGAAAAACTGTATTTTGTTGGTTTTATAACGTACTCCGCACTCCCTGCCCCCAATTTTGACTTGTCTGAAATTGGGATACATCCCACGATTACTGTCAACCAGGCAATATATGATGTAATTTTCCTAGCCTGTGCGTGTTGGAACTTATAGCTTGTCATAGCAACATCACTATATAGTTGATGTCAAATGTGTCAAATTTAATTGGCATTTAAAAATGTCTTCTAAAAGATTACCCTGATTCAGCACTGAAACAAAAAGTTATTGTGTATGCAGAAAAGCATGGAAACAGAGCAGCAGGGCGTACATTTGATATTAGTGAAGCAAATATCTGTCACTGAAGGAATGACCACAATTCCTTATTTTCTTGTAAAGCAACAACAAAATGCTTTACAAGACCTAAGAAGGGAAGATACCCACAAGTAGATGAAGCTGTACTACGTTTTGTCAATGAGATACATGCAAAAGGATTGCCTATCACACGCCAAAAGATGCAGTTGAAGACGGGGGAAGTTGCCAAAACCCTTGGAATAGATGAAACACAATTCAAAGCAACAAGAGGCTGGTGCGATCGATTCATGTGTTGTGCAGGACTGTCGTTAAGGTGTGAAACACTGTTTTGTCCAAAGTTCCTGCTGACATTAAACAAAAGACAGTGGCAGAGCCACCCTTAAAAGAAATGCTGCATCACCAGTGCTCTTGATGATACCAGGGGTGCTGCTGTGTGGAAGAATATAGATATTGATGACTGTGATTAAAGAGATGATTCAGAAGAGCTGGACTTGGAATATGAAGTTATAGTTATAACAACTAGTTTATATCATACACTTGCTTTATGTATGCACAAGATTGATGTGATAAAAATCTGTTTAAAAGTTCTGTTTCAATGAATACAAAATAAACATTCTACACGATGCGAAAGCATCGTCAGTTTAATTGCCTGTGTTTTTTCTCAGTGATACATATGGTGCATCTTACAATTGATGGTATCTTAAATAAAAAATAGTTTGTAAAATTATTTTTTCCTAGAATAGCAATTATTTATTGGGGAAATTAATTCTGACTCTTACAATGTTGTTAAAATAGTTATCCTCTATATGAGATACATTTTTATGGCAACCTATTAAAGACTTTAGTAATTTAGTAATCTAAGAACTGTCTTCTACTTTAGGAAGAGTAGGATTAGTTGCTCCCTTTGTATGGGAGGACTTCATGCTCAAGGCATGTGTTGTGGAGAAAATATTTCTTCACAAACAAGGTCTCAGAGAAACTGGGTATTGAGAAAAAATAGAGAGTAGGTGAAAATACCCGCTTGAACTTTGGACTAAGTGTTTACTGGGGAAGAGAGATACGGATTAAAGAACCTTCCTGTTTAGTGTTTCCTGCTTTGTATAAGAGTGAATTGCAAAGCTAATTTATTAATCCAAGTTCTTTTTATGTTTTTAAACTTTGTTTCTAAAGTACTGGTCATCACAGAATATCACCTCTGTTTTATGGTGGTGTGTAATTATGTTTGGTACCTCATACTTCATACTGATAGTTTTGCTTGTTAATTAACAGTTCACATGCTCTGCCCCAAGTGATATTCCTGATGAACACCTCTGCTGTCACTGTAACCTTTTGTATGTACTAAAAGGGAATTTACAGAGCATAACTTTAGCTTTAAATATTTGCAATGGGAAGATCCCCAGCCACTGAGAGTGGGGCATAACCTTTGTTTTCATTTCCTTATTGGATGCAGTTTTCTGTTTTTATGTGACTATAGGGATTTAAACAGTGACACAATTTTCAAGCATTTTAGTGCTTCATACTAGCTAAATATCACATTAAAATGATCATCAGTTAGGGAAAAATTGCCTAAAAAGCTTCTTGGTACTAAGAGGATATTTAAATTAGATTTTTCATAGTCTGATATTTTAAGCTGTGGATTCTGTTATATAGCAGATATCTTAGATTTAGATGATAATATTTGCTGACAAACTAAGTAGTTGGAGAGTTTCCATGTTGTGTCAGTATTAAAGAATGATGGCTGATGTAAACCCCCAAAACCTACAAGTGTCATCCACAAATTAATCCATGTAAAGGTGTACATGTTGGTATTTATTAATATTTATAAATCAAGGATGTCTTTTTAAATATAATTTTAAGAAATGTTCTGCTTTACTTATTTGGGAAATAGATCCAAAAGCATATTAATAGCTAACATCCTTCTATGTTTTAACTTTTGGGAGAGTAAAAAGAATACCAGTATGAAAATTCTACAAATGAATTCCTTTGAAACCTTTTTTCCCCTTGTAGCCCTCTTCCCCCAATACACTCACCATATTACATATTTCTAAGGCCACTAAGAGAGGCAAGAGAAATAGCTGTCAACACAGAATTATTTGTGTGGTATAGTGTCTCTGTTCTTTTTCCTATTTTAGAGTTTTTGTTTCTGAACTTATCAGAACCTCTTCTTAGGGCATTTTCAGTTTCTCAGTAGGAGATGGACTAAACCGTGGTTAATTTTAAAGTTTAGATGATTCTGAGCATTAAAAAATAAAAATATTAGTCTTGTCTGAATACTCATTAATATGTTAATCAAATATACTATCTTTTGAGGAGTAATTCTAAAATTGAGGACTCTGGTAGGTATTCATTTCCTTTCCAACCAACCAGTCCCAAATCTTTCTCTTTGCCTCTGAAACTCTTGTGATAATTGCTGGTATCAAACGTATTGCTAGCACTGCTCTGACTTAAATGCCAAAAAAAACACTAAATATTTGTATAGCACTGTTAAATGAGGTTTTTAATATTTACATCAAGTTAAAAATCATCCAGTAGATTTTGTAGTATTGTTTTCATGGCGGAAACATCGATATGTTATTTGGTGGATAGCCAATTCACATGTTTGCTGACTTATTTCTTTAGATATTATTAGGTTTAAAAACAGCTTCAAACTGTTATTGTGTTGAAAGTTGGGAATATATTAAGTCATGGTTTCACAAATATGGCATTTTAAACTAAAATGTGTTGAAAGATTTGAAAGTAGTATATTTTTACTTTTAAGAGCAACATTTTTTTAAATTATTTTGTCAAAATGCAATATTTTTTGAAGTCAGTTTTTCTGAAAAGTTATGTTTTAATGTAATATGTAACCAATGTAACTTTAGACTTTAACTGGTAAACTTTTATATTTGAAGGTGACTTTAAAAAGCCAGTGAGCAGTACTCAAACGTTATAGACTCTCAAGCAGCTAATGGAATAGTATTTTGTTATGAAGTCTGGAATTAAAGCACCTTGTATTGTCTGCTTCTAAAATATCTTATAGCTTTTAACTTAAAGCATTAAAGGTAACATTTTAATACAAGTTATGTTGTCCATTTGTTATTGTACATGTGTTGCCTGTTTTATGACCAGTGTTTAACATTACCCTCCAAATCAGTTCTATGCATAACCACTCACTAAATACTGCTGCTGTGGTTTCTTAAAGGAAACATTCTGTGCTGTGCTATGATGCGTTGTCATCTTGCTGCTTGACAAATAGGTTTATAAGAATTAGAATTGTGTATGTTAATAGTACTTTTGTATAATAACATGTAATATTAGAGATGAGTATGTGTAAGTGATCCTTTGTTTTTGTTTTTAAAATGGTCAATACTATATCTAAAGCTTCTGTGGTTTGTTTATGTGATGTTTTAACTTTCACTTTAAACTGCACAGAATAAATTAAAATGAAAACCAACAAAAGTTGTGTATGTTTCATTGATAAAGTATAGTGTGAAGGGTACCTCGGACATGAAGTGATTTGAAAGCAGCCATTTTGCCCAGTGATCCACCCCTCACCTCATTTTTCAAACTCCAAAAATCTAAGAAGGCAAGATAGCAGCAGTATTCTGAGCATCATGGAAATAATTGACTTAGAGCCTGAAAGAAATATAGCACTAGAGCTAAATTACATTTACCGTATTTACCCTTTTTGTTTCTTATACTTTATCCAGTATTGTTTTGATATTTTGTACAATATCAAAATACATCATCTGTATATTTGTCTTATATTTTTGTTGGTATTAACCACCAGGAAGACTGAGGAACCTGATCAAAGCCAAGAAAAGTTTGAAGAATGCCTTCAGAAACCAGTTTTGAGTTAGGAAATCATTAGTTGCAGTGGCTAAGGGGCTAAGTCCTCCACCCCCATTTAGAAAATTTTATTAAATTTATTGTGACATTGGTTAGTAAAATTACATAAGTTTCAAGTGTATAATTCAATAATACATCATCTGTATATTGCATTGTGTGCTCACCACCCAAAGTCAAATCTTCCATCACCATATGTTTGACCCACTTTATCCTTTCCTACTTCCCCCACTACCCTTTCCTTCTAGTAATCGCCATACTGTTGACTGTGTCTATGAGTGTTTATTTGTCTTATTTGTTGATTTTAGCTTTATATCCCACATATGAATACAATTATATTGTTCTTGACTTTTTTCCATCGGACTTACTTCATTTAGCATGACATTCTCTAGATCCATCCATGTTATTGCAAATGGCAGTATTTCACGTCTTACGGCCGAGTTATCCAGTTATCTATCAAAGGACACTGCCTCCGTTTCCTGGCCACTGTGAACAATGCTGCAGTGAACATTGGGGTGCTCATATCTTGATGAAAAAATGTTTTCAAATTTTTCAGGTAGATACCCAGAAGAGGGATTGTTGGGTCATATAGTAACCCATTTCTTAATTTTTTGAGGACCCTCCATACTGTTTTCCATTGTGGCTATACCAATTTACATTCCCACCTGTAATGTACGAGGGTTCCTTTTCCTCCACAACCTCTCCAACACTTATTATTACTTGTTGATAATAGTCATTCTAACAGGTGTGAGGTGGTACTTCATTGTGGTTTTGATTTGCTTTTCTCTAATAGCTGTGAAGTTGAGCATCTTTTCATAAGTCTGTTGTTTGTATGTCTTCTTAGAAGTGTCTGGTCAAGTCCTCTGCCCATTTTTCAATGGATTATTTGTTGAATTGTATGAGTTCTTTTTATATTTTAGATATTGACTCATTATCAGAGTTGTTTATAAATATCTTCTCCCGTTTGGTTGCCTTATTTATTTTTTTTTCATGTGCCCCAGGCATGAAATTGCTCTGGCCACCAACCCAGGCATCAAGGTAGGATGAACAAAGGACTGTATGTCTGCTTTGCCCCTGACTGATATCAGAGCAGCACCACAAGTCAGGTGTCTTTGTCCATAGCCAGAGGATGGTTGCCTTTTTGTTTTGTTGATAGTTTCTTTTGCTGCACAGAAGCTTTTAAGTTTGCTATAGTCTCATTTTATGTTTTGCTTTTACTTCCCTTGCTTTTTAGGTCAAATTCATTAAATCCTCTTTAAGACCAAGGTCCATAAGTTTAGTACCTGTTTTCTTCTATATGTCTTATGGTTTAAGGTCTTAAATTTAGGTCTTTGATCCATTTTGAGTTAATTTTTGTATGTGGCTAAAGACAGAGCCCAGATAGAAACCCATGTATATGCGTGTGTGTGTATGTAAATAATTTTCAACAAAGGAGGATCTTTGGAAACATGGCAGAGAGATGTCCCCAAATCTCTCCCTTTGAAACAACAATAAAGTGAATATTTAAAACAACAAAAAACACCCAAACTGCACACCAGCACGTCTAAGCATGGGATCTGCACATAAGAGCTACCACAGGTCAGAACCCAAGGTGGACTGGGAGAAATAAAGAAGCTGTCTCTTGCAGCTGCTGGAGCTCCCTTGAGGAGGGGGAGGGGGAGAAGGAACAGCGAGTTCATACAGTGAGTTCCCTGAACAGCCCTTCCTGGGAAAGTTATGAGCTCCCCATGGCCGGCTGGTGGCAGGGCCCAGTCATCAGGGCAGAAAGCAGAGAAGCAGCCAGCAAAGAACAGTTGATTTTTACCAACTGCTGTTGCAAAAGCGAGGCTGAGACACAGCTCCCAACCCCCAATATAGAGGGCCCCTCCCCCCTTACCCTCCAAGCCCAATCACTGCAGAGCCCAGGGGGAATCTGAGCAAATGTTACTGAAACTGTTGCTAACACTGACAGGGGCTGAAACAGGGTAGCGAGCATGATTAAATATCAGAAAATAAAAAGGCATTTTTAAAGCCTTATATAAAGCAGGGTTCCAAGAGGCTTAGAAACCAAAAGAAAAGTGTCTTCTTTGCAGCAAGCTAAAGAGAGACCTTTATATAATAAATCTTTCTGGAAAAAAAGCAGAATACATTTCCATTAATGCCCAGGCGGAGAAATAGTCCATTAAATACCATGAACAAACAAGATGACAAGGCATCTCAGAAAGAGAAACTGCCCAGAAATATGTAACTTGAATGACAGAATTCAAGATGGTACTTCTGAAAAAACTCAGTGAGATCCGAAACGAGTCATATTGGCAGTTTCAAGAACTGAAAAAACAACTAGATGAGCAGAGCAAGAAGATTGAAACCCTCAAAAAGAACCAAATAGAACTTCTATAGATAAAAAACACTGCGAGAGTTGAAAAATGAAAAAGCAAGCTTGGGAAATGAGTCGACCTAATGGAGGAAAGAATCAGTGATATTGAAGACAGAAATCTAGAAATAAATTAGAAAGAAGAAAAGAGAAACCGAAGAATGAAAAATAATGAAAGTAAAATTCAAGAACTAGCCGATATCACCAGGAGAGGAAACATGAGAATAATGGGCATTATAGAAGGTGGAGAAAAGGAACAGGGATTAGAAAGCATTTTCAGACAAATAGTGGATGAGAATTTCCCAAATCTAAAGAATGAGCTGGAGCTTGGAATTCAAGAAATCAACAAAACAGCCAATTATCTCAACCCAAAAAGGCCTTCACCAAGACACATTGTATTAAAATTATCAAAAATCAATGACAAAGACAGAATTCTCAAGGCAGCCAGGGAGAAAAAAACAGTAACTTATAAAGGTAAACCCATTAGATTATCCTCGGATTTCTCAGCGCAAACCTTACAAGCCAGAAAGCAATGGAATCCAATATTTAAACTATTAAGTGAAAGGAACTACCAGCCTAGAATAATGTATTCAGCTAAGTTCTCCTTTAGATATGAAGGAGAAATTAAGACCTTTCCAGACATACAAAAATTGAGGGAATTTTCTACTGCACTACAGGAAATACTGAAAGGGGTCAGTTCACCCTAAACAAAATGCCAACAAATATATATACTTAATTAAGAGTAAAGTTATTATCAGGCAAATAAAAGCAGAGGAGTGCAACCCTTACTAAGAACAGGGCATTATAAGCTTAAATAATAATAAGAGAATTGTTATAACAAGATAGTGAACATCCAGCATACATAGGGACAAACTGAGATAACAATGACTGAAAAAGGGGGATTCAAAGATTCAAATTCACAAAGGGGAATGGAGATAAGGCACACACAGAAGAAAAGGGATGACTGTATATATATAATTATCCTTTACATATTTGTAATGGTAACCATACACCAAAGATTCATAACCAAAGTATATAACAAAACAAGAAAGACTAGAGGGAAAATCCACAAAAAACAACTAAAATAAAGAAAACAGAAACACAAGGTCAAGGAAGAAATGGAAACACCAAGCTACCAGAAAGCAAAAGATAAAATGGCTATAAGAAGACCTCATATTTCAGTAATCACCCTAAATGTAAATGGATTGAACTCACCAATAGAAAGGCACAGAATGGGTCAAAAACAAAACCCAACCATATGCTGCCTCCAGGAAACACATCTCAGCTCCAAAGACAAATATAGACTCAAAGTGAAAGGGTGGAAAATGATGTTTCAAGCAAATGGCATTCAGAGAAAAGTGAGAGTAGTGGTACTAATATCAGATGAAATAGACTTCAAAATAAAAAAGGTAAGGAAAGATACTGAAGGACACTGCATAATGATAAAGGGAATCATGCACAAAGAAGACATAACACTTATTAATATCTATACTCCCAATCAGGGAGCCCCAAAATATGTAAAACAATTACTAACAGAACTAAAGGGAGAAACAGACCAAAACACTATCATAGTAGGGGATCTGCATACCCCACTGTCAGATACGGACAGATAATCAATAAGGAAATAACATCCTTAAATGACACAGACCAACTGGACATAATTGACATTTACAGAGCCTTCCATCCCAAAACAACTGCTTATACATTCTTCTCTAGGGCACATGGAACATTCTCAAGAATCGACCACATACTGGGACACAGAGATAGCCTCAACAAATATAAGAGGGTTGAAATCATACCAACCATATTCTCTGATCATAATGCTTTGAAACTAGAGATCAACTGCAGAAAGAATTCAAGAAGAGCCACAAATACATGGAGATTAAACGACATGCTACTGAAGAATAACAGGGTCAGAGAAGAAATAAAAAGAAAGATCAAGAGATACATAGAAACAAATGATAATGATAGTACAACATACCAAAACTTTTGGGATATGGCAAAAGTGGTAGTAAGAGGAAAGTTCATGTCATTACAGGCCTATCTCCAAAAACAAGAATGAGCCCAAATAAACTAATACTTTATCTTAAAAAACTGGAAAAGGAAGAACAAATGGAGCCTAAAGTCAGCAGAAGGAAAGAAATCATCAAAATTAGAGTAAAAATAAATGAAATTGAAAACAAACAAACAAAAAAAAACAATAGAAAAAATAAATACAATAAGGAGCTGGTTCCTTGAGAAGATTAATAAAACTGACAAACCCCTGGCTAGACTCACTAAAGAAAAAAGAGAAAGGACACAAATAAACAATATCAAGGGTGAAAGAGGGGAAGTTATGACTGACATTCTGGAAATACAAAAGATTATGCAAGAAAACTATGAAAAAGTATATAATAACATTTAATAACCTAGAAGAAATGGACCAGTACTTAGAAAAATACAATCTTCCTAGACAGAATCATGAAGATCTGGAAAATCTAAATAGACCGATCAGCAGTATGGAAATTGAAACAATTTCAAAAAGCTACCAAAAAGTAGAAGTCCAGGACCAGATGGCTTCACCAGTGAAATCTACCAAACATTCAAAGATTTAATACCTATTCTCAAACTTTTCCAAAAAATCAAAGAGGAAACAATACTTCCCAACTCATTTTACGAGGCCAATATTACTCTGATACCAAAACCTGGTAAAGATAACACACAAAAAAGAAAACTACAGACCAATATCTCTCATGAACACAGATGCAAAAATCCTAAAGAAGATACTAGTGAATCGAATACAGCAACGTATTAAAAAGATTATACACCACATTCAAGTGGGCTTCATCCCAGAGGCACAGGGATGGTTCAACATACGCAAATCGATTAATGTTATACACCACACAAACAAATTAGAAAATAAGAATCATATGATCATATCAAACAATGTAGAAAAATCTTCGACAAGATAGAGCTTCCATTTATGATCAAAACATTTAACAAAATCGATATAGAAGGAAAATACCTTAACATAATAAAGGCCATCTATGACAAACCCTCAGCCAACATTATACTTAATGGTGAAAAACTAAAAACTTTTGATCTAAGATCAGGAACAAGACAGGGCTTTCTGCTATTGCTACTGTTATTCAGTATAACATTGGAGGTCCTAGCGAGTGCAATGAGGCAAGAGAAAGATATAAAAGGCATCCAAATAGGAAATGAAGAAGTCAAACTGTCACTATCTGCAGATGACATGATTCTCTATATAGAGAACCCTAAAGACTCCACAAGAACACTGCTAGAAACAATAAGCAAATACAGTGAAGTTTCTGGATACAAAATCAACATTCAAACATCCATAGTGCTCCTATACTCTAATAGTGAAAAGTAAGCAGAAAAAGAAAAAAAGAAGTTAGAAAAAGAAGTAGAAAAAATAATTCCTTTTGCAATTGTACCAAAAAGAATAAAATACCTAGGAATAATTTTAACGAAATATGTGAAGGACTTCTGTTCTTGGATTGGAAGAATCAGCATAGTTAGAATGACCATAAAACCTAACACATTACACAGATTTAATGCAATCCCCATCAAAATCTCATCAGCATTTTTTAAAGAAATAGAACAAAAAATCATCAGATTTGTATGGAAGCACAAAAGACCCCCAAATTGCCAAAGCCATCCTGAGAAAAAAGAACGAGGCTGGAAGCATCACTCTGCCTGACTTCAGATTATACTACAAAGTGACAGTAATCAAAACGGCGTGGTACTGGCAGCAAAACAGACACACGGACTAGTGGAACAGAATCTAGAGTCTAGAAGTAAACCCATGTTTATATGGGCAAATAATTTTTGACAAAAAAGCCAAAAACATACAGTGGAGAAAGAAAAGCCTCTTCAATAAATGGTGCTGGGAATACCGAAAGGCCACTTGCAAAAGAAAGAAACTAGACTGTTGTCTATCACTACACACGAAAATTCACTCAAAATGGATTAAAGACCTGAATATAAGACTTGAAACAATAAAATGCATAGAAGAAGACAGGAATTAAATTCAAGGACTTTGGACTTAAAGAGAATTTTATGAATTTGACTTCGAAAGCAAGGTAAATAAAAGCAAAAGTAAATGAATGGGACTACATCAAACTAAAAAGCTTCTGCTCAGCAAAAGAAACCATCAACAAGGTAAAGAGACAACCATCCAAGTGGGAAAATGTATTTGCAAGCAACGCCTCCGATTAGGGACTAATATCCAAAATATACAAAGGACTCATATGCCTCAATAACAGCAACAACAAAAATGATCTCATAAAAAATGGGCAAAGGACCTGAACAGACTCTTCTCCCTAGAGGACATACAAATGGCCAACAAATATTTGAAAAGATGTTCAACATCGCTAGCTATTAGGGAAATGCAAATCAAAACCACAATGAGATACCATCTCATACCTGTTAGAATAGCTATAATCAACAGGACAAGTAATAACAAATGTTGGAGGGGATACAGAGAAAAGAGAACCCTCATACACTGCTGGTGGGACTGCAAATTGGTACAGTCACTATGGAAAACAATACGGAGGTTCCTCAAAAAACTAAGAATTGTTCTACCATATGATCCAGCAATCCCTCTACTGGGTATTTACCCAAGACTTGAAAACCCATATCTGAAAAGATATTTTCACACTGATGTTCATAGCAGCATTATTCACAGTGCCCAGGACATGGAAGCAACTGAAGTGTTCTGTGATAGATGTTTGGCCAAAGAAGCTGTAGTACATATGCATAATGGCATATTACCCAGCCATAAGAAGAGATGAAATAATTCCATTTGCGACAACATGGATGGACCTTGAGATAATCATGCTAAGCGAAATAAGCCTGACAGAAAAAGGTGAAAATCACATAATATCACTTATATGTGAGATATAAATCTAAAAGCAACAAATAAATGATCAGGACAAACAAACAGAGACTCATGAACATGGACTATAGAGTAGTGGTTACTAGTGAGGTGGGGGAGGAGGAGGGAGGTAGATGGGATAAAAGGGTTAAATATAGGGGAGGAGGGGGATGGTGAAGTGGGTAAAGGGGATCAAATATATGGTAGCTAAAGGAAACTGGACTTTGGATGGTAAACATACAATAGAATATAGAGATGTCAAATTATAATGTACACCTGAAAATTATGTAATTATATTAACCAATGTTACCCCAATAAACTTAATAAGAAAAAAAAGGAGCCAAAAACACAATGGAGAAAAGAAAGTCTCTTCAGTAATTGTGCTGGAAGGGATAGTGATTAAATATAAAATGAGTGTAACATATGTGTATAATAAAAAGAAGTTTTGGCCAGAGGCTGGGTTTTAGAGGCGAAATAGTTCTGAGCAGTGACACTAAATACAGCCATAGAAAAAGGGAATCTGAGAACTGAGTCATTCTAGGGTGTTGTGTGGACTGTTAGCATGGCCACTAATACATGATGGCTGGAGTCAGGACGGAGAAGACTACCATGACCTGGGAACCAGGTCAGGTACTTGAAAGACTGATCTCAAGGTCAAGGATGTCAGGTGTGGCCCTTAAAAGGAGGAAGGAGTTTCCTGAAAATAAAAGAGGACTATTCTTAGGGAGCTCTGAGAATATTTTCACCCTGCCCCACTCCCCTCTCCCCACCCCCCAGCAACTCTATAGGCCAGTGTATGATTGTTATGTACAAATAAGTACTTCGGTTATAAAAATGATGCTATTTATGGAGAACTTTTGTTGCGGGAAGGAGAAAAGAGGGAAGGAAAGCAACAACTTCTCTAAGAATCTTAAAGGAGGAGTTTTCCTAGTAGAGGATGAAAAGAGGATTCCAGACAGCAGAAAGAACTTGTGAAAAGTCAGAGTCATGGGAGGTGGACTTGTTTGGAGAACTGTAGGTAGTTGGTTATTCCCAGAATATAGGTTGATTATGGGAGGCAATGGTTTGAGGCTGGAGAAGTAAGAAAAATCTGAGTCACAAAAGACCTTGTATGCCATGGCAAAGGCTTTGACATGCATGCCATATGTGATGAAGAGCACTGAAGTATTTTAAATTGAGAACATTGATTCACTTGTTCAGCAAATATTCAGTGACTACTCTTGCAGGCACCTGAACTAGGTCCAGATGGCTTAGAAAGCTCATGCTGATTTCAGCAAGGAGGATTGATTTGGAGGCTCACTGAAGATAGGATTTCTCTCACTGTAGCCCAAACAAGAAAATTCTTAGAAAGCTATTGGCAGGTTGGAAAGCAGTAACGACCACGAGAAGTTTGAAGACATGAAGAATCGAGACCTGAGATTGGATTGTGAAGGCAAGTGAAGGAGAAGGGTAGGTGAAGAATGATTTCAACATTTAAATTTGAAACTCATAACACTGAGGGATGCATACAAAAGAAGTAGGTTTAAGGTTGGTCACAGGAAGATGGAAGATAAGAGTCTAGTTTTGGGCATACATATTCTAATTTGAGGTGCTTATAGGCTGTCAGGTGGACAGAAATACTAAAAAGTTGTAAAAATATGAAGGGCATGGTTGAAAACATTTCGGTGATTATCAGTATGTGAATGTAGTTGAAGCTATAAGCTAAAATGGGATCTGCCGAGGCTAGAATAAGAAGAGACTCAAGTAGGTGCTCCTAAGAAGCATCAATATTTAAGAGGCTGATAAAAGAAAAAGAGACCAGTAAGACATTGAGACAGACTCAAAAGAGAACCAGGAATGTACCTGGAAGAAGGTAATGTGTAGAAGCAAAACAAAGAAAGAACTTGAAGGAAGAGCCAAGTTTTCAACTGATGTATGCTGAAGAATGATGTTTCTCAGATCTGACTATTAAGAAATGTGGCCACAGGAAACTTGCAGTCATCCATGCAAAAGATGATGTGAATCTGTGCACGGCTGGTGACAGTGTGGTAAACTGAATAGATATTGACAGGAGTCAATTTGACAGGCTTTGGTGATTAATTAGATATGAGAAGTGAAGGACAAGGATGAATCATTAACGGATGGCTGATGGAGGATATGGGTGGAACATGTTTGGGGATAAGTCCAGGTGCATGTAAGACTGGTGGAAATGGCCAAGGTGAGGAAAATTGAATTCCTACCCAAGTACCATAACTTGGTAGTTGGAATTTAACCTCTGTTTCCTGGTCTGCTAAATGGGAATGACAATGCATAGGATTATTATAAGAAGCAAATTTTTAAAATACCTGTTAAATAGCATGTTCTTTAATATATAGTAGGCAACTTATAACTTCATCTCCCTCTCTTCTATTCTTACTTCTTATTCACGTTTGTAACCATAGAAGCCTTCTTAATGACAATTTTGGTCCAGGAGTTGCCAGTTCATTGAAAATGTCAGCCGAAATAGGGAGTCATGAAAACATATGTTCATCCTACAATGTTTGAAGTAAGGCCATGGATTTTTTTTTTTTTTTTTTTTACTGAACATAGATCCACTAGAGTTCAATGTTATTTTATTTGTGAAAGTCAGACTTATAATTCTATGATTTCCTGTTCTCTTACAATTGGAACAAGAATGAAACCTTGCAGAGCAGTTTTTAATGTATTTTCCCATCTTTTACTGTTGCCTCACTCATCCTTAGATGGACAGGATCTTTAGCATCTTGCCTTCATCACATTTTCCCAAATCATTTAACTAAGTTTTTATGGAAATAACCCTTTTTTTTTACATTCTTATTTCATCATAATATTTAATTATATAATTATAATATCAGAGATAACTGAAATCAGCAGGTTTGGGAACCATTTCAGTTAAATAAGTCATTTGGTGAGGACAGAAATGTGTGAGCATATGAGATAGTAATCCTCTATCCTTAATTATGCTCCCCACCTAAGCATGTTAATTATTGCATGTTATTTCACAGAGCAAATGGAAGCCTCAGCCTGGAATCTACTCACCCTTCTACAGAACTTGCCTTGCTGGTACTTTAGAGGACAGCCGTCTCTGTCTGTCTGAAACAAATGCCCCCTCCTGTGCTTTGGATCCTATTCTCCTACCTTTTTAGCAAATTAACACAGCCAATTATTTCTTCTATATATTATCAGTCACTCTGTCAACTCTTTTCAACATTTAAATATATTTATTATGCATACTCTATCTTGAAAGAAAGAAAGGCCTCCTTCTATCCGCTCAGCTGCCAGCCACTCTTCCCTCTTCACTTCACACAAGACTTCTCTAAGGAATTATCTCTATGACCCCTGACACAAAATCTGAAGGACATTTTCTATTCCTCAACTTCGCCTGACCTCCCATCAGCACTTGTCCTGGTTGCTCATTCCTTTCTTGAAACATTCTTTTCCTTTGGAGGTAATGATACTAACTTCTGGCTTTACTGGTTTTAACCATGTTTGTCTGGCCACACCTTTAACTTGCAGGTTATCCTGAAATTAAATGTCAGAGTTTCCTGGGACTAGGTAGGTTCTGGCCCCCTTCTCCTTACTCTGTCTCCTCAGATAATCCTATTTGTGACTTCAACTACCCTCTCTTCACCAGTGAGGCTTCATTCCTATCTCTTAAGACAATGGTCTTCTCAATATCTCTTCTTGATTTTCTTAAACACTGGTCAAACTCAACAACTACAAAGGAAGATTTATAACTCACGAACATGGTGTTCTTCCAGTGTCTCTGTACGGTTGTTAAAGTCCCATATTCAACACATTGTCTTGTTGAATTTACTTCTGAAAAGCTCTTGAAATCATCTACTTTTCTCCATTTTTTAAATTACCATTTGTAGGCAATGTAGTATAGTGGTCATGATAGTGGCCTCTAGAACTAGACTTCAGTGTGCTTCATTTTTCATCCATAAGATAGGCATAATAATAGTAGTTATATGGTTTTTGTGAGGGGTAATGAATGGACATACACAGAGCATTTAGATTAGTGCCCAGTATATTGGGCATTCCCTACCACTGAACTCAACTGGACTATTGCAACAGCTTCTGTCTCAAATCTATTACGGCCCCTCTACAGTCTTTTCTCCTCATTGTCACCAGAATGATCTTTTGGAAACTCAAATATGATCCTACTATCTCTTTGCTTATAACATGTGAATGCTTTCCTCTAGAGAGTAGAAAAGGGTGGAAAACCCCTAACATGCCCAGTGACATGCCACCAGATTGCGTTTTCCAGCCTTTCCAGGATCACTCTCACGACGGCCCTCGCTCTACACTTCCGGCAGCGTGAGCCATTCCCCAGCTACAGAAGCAGGCCGTCCTCACCTCACGTTCCTCCATTACATGTTCTTCCCCCGACCCCACTTGAACACCTGGCTCCCCTCCCCTATTTCCTAGTCATTCATTAGATTTCGGCTCACAAGTTACTTTCTCAGAGAAGCTTTTTCTGAACCTGTGCCGCTTCTCCTTTGTTACATAAGACAGTCTTCTTTTCCTTCAGTGAAGTGATCCCAGACAAGAATTAAACATTTGCTGGTGGATTTATTTGATTAAACACCATCATTCCCACTATGTTGAATTACTATTTCAATGTAAGGTAGGACTTATATCATAATAAACATCCTGACCTGCAAGCTGCATATATTCAATCTTTTAGTCAAAATCTAAGATCAGTGACCTAATTCCTGCCTTCTGAACATCTCCTAAAAATGGTTACCATTTTCTTTAGTCAGCAAACACAAAAGTGTTTGTTAGTGAGATACTTACTTTTCAAGCTTCTAATCCTTTCTGTGTATTCTGTGTCCATTACTCCTCCCATCCCTTCCAAAAAGGTCAAAAGATCCTGTCAGATCCTGCTGGAACAGCACCTCTTGACCACAAGATGGCGACAGATTTCAAGAGTTAGGTGAGTATGGTTTCTATTCCGTCAGGAGTGGGATCCTTTAAGAGTGTGGGTAAGTTTGGTAATTTTATAGCACGTGTTTTACGGCATAGGTGTTTTAACTAATCCTATTTGCCTAAAGGAGTAAGGGTGAGCATCTAAACTGTTGAATGAACTGGAACACTTTGAGAGTGAAGGGGAGGTGGGTGGATTATTTATTATCAGACCAGATATAAATCAGGGCTTCTGGCTACACAATAATGTTGTTTCTTCCATGTAAAGCTGAGGTAAACCAGATGACAGTATCTGTAGTCCCTCTGATTCCTACTGATGAGGGCTTAAAGTCAGTAAAGGGAGTGCCCACAAATAGCATTTGAACTTCACCTCCCAGTATATGATTCCAGAAACTAGACAATTTCAGAAAATGAGTGATGAAAGGATGATTGCTCCGGCACTAGGAAAGGCCCACATGTTTACTTGTAGGAGTCAGGAATCCCTGCATCTGGTGAGATGGCATGGAAATAATAAGGCGTTGTGTCGAATAATGCCTTCAATTTGCAAAATCCTTTTTCGTATATTGCCTTCCTTGAACCCCATAGCTTTGTGGGGTGTGAGAAAAGCAGGGAAAATGTTATCTTTGCTTCATAGGTAAAGACACTGAGTTTCAAAGAGGTAAAGTACTTGGTTGTGGACATAAGTGCCAAACCCTGAGCTTCTGCCTTGTTGCTTAGAGATGGGAAACATGCTTCATTTTTACTTAAAGTATCCAAATCACCTTATTTTATTCAGCACATAGGAAAATAAGTACATGTTCAAATACAAACATGAGATGAAACCCTAATTCATATGAGTTTACATGTCAGGATAAACTAATTAGGAAAGTCATAGTGTTTATTTTCTTTTGTTTCTTCCTCACTCCCCTAATAGAGCAGCTGGCCCTGTGTCCTGTGGTGCTGCTGGCTTTCCCTCACTCCAGGAAGGGACTCAACAGGTTTGGACTTGCTGGGGTTCTAAATCTGATTTTCCAACAGGGAGAAGGACTTCCAAAACAATGGCAGGGAAGGGACATTTAGGGACAGTGACTCAGTGGCCTGAGGGGAATGCAGTTAGATTCTCAAGGACTGAAAGCAGAAATTTGTGCCCTGCTCTCACGTAGCTCTGTGAGGTGGCAGGTATGATGGGGGTGGCTTGCAGATAATGGGAGGAAGATGTGTTTGCCAATAATGACTAATACTGAATGTCTCACCAACCCTGCTGAATAGACTCACTATCAGTTAATTTGATTTAGATACAAAACAATACAAAACAACATGCATAAGTCTTGTGCTGAATGTCGTCAGGTTAATTCATACTCATTAATGATTACATGTAAAAACAAGCTCTTTGTGCTCCTCCCAGACAAAAGAAAGAAAAGTAGAAAGAAACCCAAGGCCCTAGCCTCTCTTGCCTTCTTCCACCATTCCCACACCTCAAGTTCTTTAGAGCGGTGTACCATGCTTTGCTGCTGCAAACCCCCGTCAACTTGCCTGGTGACCTTTTACCTTTAATACCTCCCCCTCAGAAGCCTCCTCTTCCCTGCAGCCTTCCCTGTTTCCTGTGCTCCTGTGGCCTTGTGCTGAGACCTCTACTAGGACACTTCTCATATATCTGTCCTGCTAAATCAGTGTTCTCAGCACACAGAATCACCTGGATTCTTCCTAAATGCGGATTTTTGGCTTTTTTCTTTTTTATTTCAGTAGACTGAATCCGAATCTTTGGGAGGTCATAATAAATATCTGTATTTTTAACATGTTTTCCCTAAGGTGATTACTATCCTTTTTTTTTTTTTTTAACTTTCTGTGTTGGACTAAATGGTGTCCTTCCAAAATTATACCTGGAACCTGTAAAAGAGACCTTATTTGGAAATAGGGGATGTAATTACATTAGAATGAGGTCATACTAGATTAGGTTGGGCACTAATCCAGTGACCGGTGTCCTGATAAGGAAGAGGGAACTTTAGATACACAGAGACATGGAGGCAACACCATGTGAAGGTGGAAGCAGAGATTGGTGTCATGCATTTACAAGATGCATACCAAGGATTGCCAGCAACCATCAGAAGCTGTGAGATTCTCCCTCAGAGCCTCCATATAAGAATCAAGCTGCCATCACCTTGATCTTGGACTTCTAACCTCCAGAGCTATGGGAAAATATATTTCTGTTATTTTAAGCCCCTCAGTTTGTGGTACTTTGTTATCACAGCACTAGGAAGCTAATGGCACCCCCCTTTTCCTTCCTTCTATTGTCTTAGGTTATCTTTATTTCCCTTTCCCCTCTACAGGAAGTTATACTTCCTATTCAAATTATTTTAGTGTTATAGCACACATATGTACATTTTTTAGTGGTCCAGTAGATGATCTCTTTGGGGTTTTCCCTACCTCTTATGTCTTTGGGAAGCTGATCCTGCCTCTCTTTGTAAAAGTGAAAAAAAAAAAAAACAACCTCACTGCTTGCTGTATAACTGTCCTGTGCTAGCATGTCACCTCAGCTGACAGCTCATGGCCCCAAGGAGGTTACCCCAGGGAGCCATTGCTCTGGCTCAGCAGTGGTAGCTTCCTTGCCTTGGCCTGATTCCCCAGGTGGCTCTGGCAGGGTTCCAGGGTGGCACGTCTGATACCATGGTGTAAGCAGTGTAAGCTAAAAGGGCAGCAGTGTCCTCACCAAGCCAGCTCAGCAGCCTGGTTGCTGCGTTGGTCCTGCCCATGCTGACCTAGAACTCTGAGCTAGCTCTTCCTGAGATCTGGTAAGCTACTGAAGTTTTTTTAATAAATCTCTTTCCTGCTTAAATCAGCACCAGTTAGTTTCTCTTGCCAGTAGCTAAAAAGATGGATTATCAATGATGGACATTTGTTCTCTTTTAAACAAAGATACTTATTCAATGAAATCTAAAAGACAGACAATAATGTTCCCTCTTCAGTGCCAGGACATTATGAGGTAGTAATTGTTCCATTCTTTCCATCTTTCATTTTATTAGGATGAAGGATTTTTGATCCACCTTAATTTTAAGTAGGTCATTGAGTACTTATTATCATCATTATTATAGTTTTAAGAGTTTATACTTCTTTAGTTACACAAACATATTTACTGATTACTTTGCTCTCCATTGTTTCTTGCAATCCAGTTCTTCCTTTTGGCTTCAACTTCCTTCTCACCAAAGTATATCCTTTAGTAGTCCTTTTGGCGAACATTTTCATGTAGTGCACTTTTCAATCTTTGAACATGTCTTTCCTTTGCCTGCCTTCATAAGTTGAGCTGGATATAGAATTTTAGATTGTATTTATTTTTTCTTAGCACTTGGAAGTTAGTATTCCTTTGGCTACTGGCCTGTATTGTTGCTGATAAGAAATTAGGAAAATTATAAATCATCGTCCGTTTGTAAGCTATCTGTTTCTCTCTGCCCCCAGCAAACACATTGGTTATTTTGCTGTTCTACAGTTTACCAGTATGTTTCCAGGGGTATTTTTGTTTTATTAATGTTGCTTGGAAATTGTGGTGCTTCTTAGGTCTTTCCTACCTCTGGAAACATCTGTAGTTGTCTTGAAATTTCATTTCTCCTTGATTCTCTCTAGTCTTTACCAGGCCACTGAGTAGACTAATATTGGATCCTTCCTATTTTTCAACTGTATGTGCCTGTATTACTTTTTACTGGATTTGTTCATATTTACCTTTCAGTTTAATTCTCTCTTTACCTATGTCCAGTTGGTTTAACCTTTCAATTGAATTTCATTTTTCATCTCATAATCAGTTTATATGTATACATGTAATTATATGTTTATATAAATACATGAATATGACCTTGTCAAACATATATGTAATTTTTTTCTTTTCATTTTATCTTGGCTCTTTCTTCCATCTCTCCACATCATTCTTTCCTTATCCTAAGTAACTCATGTTAACACAGTGAATACCTTCTCATATTTTTGCCTTGGTCATATAATCTTAAACTTACTCTTTATATACAAATACATATGACATATGGTTTAAGCTATTATTTGTTCTACAAAAGTAAAATCGTACACATGAAATATTAGTCAAAGATAACGCATAGTATTCCTTCCAAATAAACTGGTGAAATGTTAATTCATTTTTATTATTACTCACTATTCATGGTATGGACATATTATAATTTATTCCAACACATTATCACAATGGACTGTCATTTTGCTTGTCCCTACAAGCATGTTCCAACAAATGTTCTTGTACAAATAGCTCTATAGACTCATGATTTATTGCCATGAAATGGATAGGGATCAGCAAACTTTCCCTTAAAGGGCCAGATAGTAAATATTTTAGGCTTGATGGGTCATGTGGTCTTTAGCTACCTCTGCCCCCACGCAGCCATAGACAATATATAAACAAACGAGTGTGGCTATGTTCCAATAAAACTTAATTTATAAAACCAGACAATGGACAGGATTTGGCCTGCAGGTCATAGTTTGCCATCTCCAGATTAGATGATCAAAGGTGAGATATAATGTATATCTTTAAAAATTGCAGTAGTAATTGCCAGATTGCTTTCCAAAAAAGTTATAATAATTCACATATTCCCCAGCAATGTCTGAAATTACCCTTTTCCCCAAATCCCAACAACAAATAGGTATTAGGAATATTAAAAAATTTTGCCACTCTGGTGGAAATGGAGTAAATAGCTCACCGTACATTTAGTTTGCGTTTCCTTTACGATTAGTAAGTTTGTCCATCTTCTCATATTTGTTGGCCATTTGAATTTTCATCATCTGTGAGTTATCACCATGTCATTTGTCCATTTTCTATTTTATGTTCTCTTCTTGTCAGTTAATAAGGAATATTTGTATGTTGCAGATACAAACCTTTTCTCTATTCCCTTTAACAATATTTTTCTGACACTTTTTTGTCTATTGTTTTGTTTACAGAATCTTACGCATTTTAAAAGATTCTTTATAGAGGTAAATATATCAGTCTTTATTAAATAGCTTCTAGGTTTTCAGTCTTAGTTAAGAAGGTATCTTTCATCCTTACTCTAATGCATAGTTGTGTAAATTTTCTTGCAAGGTTTTAATTTTATTTTTTATATTTACATCTTCAATCTATTTTAATTTTTTATATGACATAAGATAGTGATCTGGGTTTACATTCTTTTATACTCACATATGGCAGATGCCTAAGGATTTGATTTCTGAAGGATAATATTTTTCCTTTACCTAAGATGTATAGGTGATCAAATTTCTTGTCTTTTTTTCCTGGGCCAGTGTGCAGAAATGCCTGGTATCCCTTTCATAAACAAGGCTCAATGATTCATGCCCAGGCTTGCTTCCAGTTCCTCTGCCCCCTGAAGTTTGGAGGTCATGTCTCCTGTCCATGTGGGATCTTCATACTCTAGGCCATAGGGCTTTTGTCAGGGGCCCATCCTTCATGGGCCCCAGCGCTGCCTTGGCTTCCTCTTACTGCACTAGTTTTAATTTCTGTCTTTGTTCCTTGTTCCTGTTCATCTCCCATTCTTTCTTTTTCAGCTGGATTATGAAATACTACAATAAAAAAAAAAATACTATCATATCCAATTCTTCTATGTGTTTGTGGTAGAAAAGAAGGCCTGTGTGTATCACCTTAGTCTGTTGTGTTATTGGAAGAGATCTCTAATAATGGATATTGTTTTTGAACATTGGAAACCAAATACAAGTCCCCTAGGCCCTGCATGAAATGGGCCGACCTCTCCATCATTCCCTAGGTTCTCTACAGTTGCCGTCTCAGGTGCTGTCTCAGCACTGCCAATTCCCATTAAATCTCAGATTCTGTTCCAAATATATTAGCCAACCGCCTTCTCATGGGACTCACAATCTTCTAGGTTGTTGCTTTTAAAACTGTAACAAAAGTAGTTGGTTCAAATTCTTAAGTACTGTTGTTAAACCTATGAGACATGCTTTTGAGTGACCTTAATGTGCACGAAAGAAATTAGATTGTGAAACTTGGGGATAGAGTCCCATAAAAGTGCATGGTACACTCAAAAAAATCTCACATCATATTGTGTTTGGTGGGATCATAAAGGAGCACTGAGTGCTTTCTTTAAGTCAAAAGTTAAAATTGCCTTATGCTTTTAAAATTTCTTCTGTTATTAAATTTTGTTATTCTTTTGTTTGTTGTAATTTCTTTTTGCTTGTGTATGTGAGGAAAATGACTCCCATGGGAAAAATTGCTTAGGCAATAAATAAGAATTGAGGAATAGCTTAGCATTTTCTGAAGAGAGAATTACATACCATAAAGGTAAGCAAGCCTAGGAGAGTTTAGATAATATATAAATTGGGTAAAATGTTAAGGTGTGACTATAAAATTGTGCTACTTTGGAGGGCATGTTATGAAAATAAATTTTATTATTTGTATTACTTTTTAGTCATAAATATTTTATGCTTCTATCTATGGAGAAGCACCTGTTTCTAAATGATAGTTCAGACATCTGGGAATCTTTCATACATTGAAAAATGTGACTTAAACAAGTCTGCTTCCTTTCTTTTTTCTTTTTATTGATTTTTGAATTTATTTTTACCTGTTGTCACCAAATAGGAATGCTGCTTTTGGTAACAGAGCAAGGTGATTCAGACTGATCCTTTTGCTAAAAATAAAGCTAAAGTAAAGCTGGCTAAAATATAAAATTCAATTTAAAAATCACTGAAGAATTAATAAGGTAATGAGAAATTACTGGTCAAGATCTGGGAGAAGGCAAAAATTGAGAGCAGGCCTAGTATTAGGGGTACTCTTATCCTGGGAAACATTTGCAGATCTTGAAAGGGGAACTGAAAAACTGAGGTGAACTTTTAAAAAAATAGTGCCATGGAGAGAAGTCCCCACAACTTCTGGCTGTGAAAACCAGCAGAGGTTTGTGGCTAAGATAGAGGGTGGCTGGAATATCAGGTGTTCCTTTTAAAGGACCTACACGTGGACTTATTCATTGATGGACTCACTTGCTCTAAGATCCAGTGGTGGGGCAGCAGCCCAAAAGGCACCAGGGACATGTGAGGAGGAACTGAATTGTCTGCTTTCAGGGTGAGGGCTGAAGGGGCAGCTTTCTCCCAGACAGAAGTGCTGGCAGAAGCCATTGTTTCTTTGTTGAGCCCTTCCCCTTCCTGGCATGCAGACCCAGGTGGCTGCCATATCTGAGTCTCCATCAACCTGGC
This sequence comes from Eidolon dupreanum, assembly GCA_028627145.1. Taxonomy (NCBI): domain Eukaryota; kingdom Metazoa; phylum Chordata; class Mammalia; order Chiroptera; family Pteropodidae; genus Eidolon; species Eidolon dupreanum. Next base: position 71,706,692 of record CM053502.1, on the reverse strand, counting down.
TAACTCTGATCATCCCATCCAGGTGATTCACTGAGACCCTCCCCCAGCCAACTTGTGGGCCCCAAGGTCTTTTCCATAAAAATGGCTTGTCTTGGCTCATGCTGAGGACTTTCCTAATATTTCTCAAAGATTTTCAAACCCAGAAAAGCAGCATGTGGTCTCAGCATGCCCCCTACCTTTTGCTTAGCAGCCCCAAGCCCAGCACTATTGGCAGCCATTCTCAATTCACAGCTTGGCCTCTCAAGGTACATCCAAGCCCAGTGTGGGTGGTGGACATGTGTGGATTGCTTGGTGGCTCATGCCAGGAGGCCCTGGGTGGGACACAGGCTGTGGTTGAACTCGGTCTGTGGTGGGGCCCCTTCCAGGAAGCCCTGGGCTGACACACCCAGTAGTCAGCTTTCTACCAAGCTGGAGCACCACCTGGGGCCGTGTCCAAGGATGACATGCCCAGAGGGAAGGCTGGGCAGGCACCAGAGCCCTGCCAAAGCAAATTCTGCTCCATAGGGTCAGGCGCTGATTAACAGCTCCTCCTCTGTAGTCACCTACCAGTTTTCTCAACCAATCAGCCCTAAGGTCAAGGTCAATCTCTCACATTGATGTGCAATCAGCAACCCAGGCTCAACTACAACAGGAGGGCACACACAATCCCCAAAAGAGACATGCCTGGAGCACCCAGTTAAGGTGTCCAGGGAGACTGTGCCACATGGGCCCCATAGGACACCTACTATATAAGTCCACTTTACTAAGATTGGGAGGCATAGAAGTTCTACCTAATGCATAGAAACAAACACAAGGAGGCAGATAAAATGAGGAGACAAAGAAAAATGTCCCAAATAAAAGAAAAGAACCAAACTCTGGAAAAGAACTATACAAAATGGAGATAAGCAATCTACCAGATGTGGAGTTCAAAATGCTTGTTATAAAGATGTTCAATGAACTTAAGAGAAGAGTAGATGAATGCAGTGATAACTTTAACAAAGATATAGAAAACATAAAAATGGAGATATAAAACACGAAAATGAACCAGTCAGAAATGAAAATACAATAACTGAAATGAAGATCCCCAGGCTGTGGACTGGTATCCATTCGTGACCTGTTAGAAACTGGCCACACAGCAGGAGGTGAGCGGCGGGTGAGCAAGCAAAGCTTCTTCTGTTTTTTCAGCCACTTCCCAGCACTAGCATTACCGCCTCAGCTCCACCTCAGATCATCAGGCATTAGATTCTCACAGGAGCACTGGTCTCTGGTGCCAAAAATGTTGAGGACTGCTGTGTGAAAAGGAATTAACAGTAAATTAAATTAAGCAGAGATTTGAATCAGTGATTTAGAAGATAATATAGCAGAAAACCCCCAATCAGAACAGCAACAAGAGAAAAGAATTCAAGCAAATTAGGATAATTTAAAGGTTCTCTGGAGCAGCATCAAGGGTACCAACATTCACATAGGGGTACCAGTAGGAGGAGAGAGAGAGTGAGCAAGGAACTGAAAACCTATTTGAGGAAATAATGATGAAAAACATCTCTAACCTGGTGAAGGAAATCGACATACAAATCCTGGAAGTGCGGAGAGTCCCAAACAAGATGAACTCAAAGAGGCCCACACCATGACACATCATAATTAAAATGCTAAAAATTGAAGACAGAGAGAGGATCTTAAAAGCAGCATGAGAAAAGAAATTAGTTACCTACAAGGGAGCTTCCATAAGACTATCAGCTGATTTCTCAATAGAAACCTTGCAGGCCAAAAGGGATTGGCTTGAAATATCCAAAGTGATGAAAAGCAAGGATCTACAGTGAAGATTACTTTACCCAGCAAAGCTAACATTTAGAATCAAGGAACAGATAGAGAGCTTCCCAGACAAGAAAAAGCTAGAGTTCATCACCATCAAACCAATATTACAAGAAATTTTAAAGGGATTTTAAAATGAAGAAGAAAAAAGAGAAAAAAATATGAATAATAAAATTGCAATAACTGCATATCTATTAACAATTACTTTAAATGTAAATGGATTAAATGCTCTAATCAAAAGAAATAAGGTGGCTAAATAGATAAGAAAACAAGACTGTGACATTTGATGCCTACAAAAGACTCACTTCAGATCAAAAGACACATACAGAGTGAAAGTAAAAAGATGGAAAAAAGATATTTCATGAAAATAAAAACAAACAAAAAGCTAGGGTAGCAATAGTTATACCAGACAAAAAAGACTTTAAAATTAGTCTGTAACAAGAGACAAAGAAGGACCCGGTAATCTCACTTCTAGATATTTATCCGAAGAAACCCAAGACACTACTTCAAAGGGACATGTGCATCCATATGTTTACTGCAACATTATTTATAATAGTCAGATATGAAAACAACCTAAGTGTCCAACAATAGATGAATGGTTAAAGAGAAGTGGTGCATATGTACACCAGAATATTACTTACCCATAAAAAATAAGAATGAAATCTTGCCATCTGCAACAACATGAATGGACCTAGAGGGTATTGTGCTGAGTAAAATAAGTCAGACAGAGAAAGGAAAATATCATATGATTTCACTTATATGTGGAATCTAAAGAACAAAATAAATAAACAAAACAGAAACAAACTCATAGATACAGAAAACATTTTGTTTGTTGCCAGATGGGAGAAAGTTTGGGGAGATGGATGAAAAAGGGGAAAGGATTAAGAAGTATAAATTAGTAGTTACAAAATAGTCATGGAGTTGTAAAGCATAGTATAGGGAATATAGTTGATCATATTTTAATAAATATGTATAGTGTTAGATAGGTACTAGACTCATTAGGGTGATCACCTTATTAATTATATAAATGTCTAATCACTATGTTGTACACATGAATTAATATAATATTGTGTGTCAGCTGTAAAAAAAATCCAGCAAAAAAAAATTGCATATTGTACTGCTTACAGAGACAGAGACAGATACTTAACGACCACAGCTAGCTGCCTTGTATCCTGGAATTTTTTCAGGACCTACTTTTAGACCCTTATGATTTGAATCTGTATTTCCCTTTCTTTGGTTTTTTAAATCTTTGTAATAAATGCCCTTTCACTGAAGCTTTTTTGTTTATTTAAAGTGATTTAAAATAAAAACAAAAAACGAATTTCTCTTTATTGCCGTTTTACATTGGTTAGACAAGTCATCCTTCTCTTGTTTTAGACCTTTGTGGAAATAATAGTATTGTTTCATTAATATCTGTGCTATTTGCTTTTGGTTTCAGATTATGGAAGCATCTTTCTATTCTAGTATGCAAAGAATTTTTGTATGTTAAGAATGGGTATGGAATTGTATTGAATATCTTTTTGGTACATATAGAGATGGTCATATAGATTTTTTTTTACTTAAACTTATTTTTGTGATGATTTACACTAACAGATTGACTACTGTTATACTAGCCTTACCTACCTGGTCTAAACTTTACTCATTATTCTTTTAATGTACTGAGGTATATTATTATTTTAATTTACATATCCACGTATTTAATTTACCTTATATTTAATTTATATATTTATTTTAATATCCTGTTTAGAATTTGTGCATCTGTTTTGGACTTCTGTGTATTCTTTTTTCTTTTGTTTTGGTATCAAGATTATGCAGTCCCTGGGGAGTGACGTCAAAAGCATGGAGGCATGAGGGATCTCCTCTGATCTCTCCCTTTGAAATTACAATGAACTGAACAACTACATTCCAACAAATAACACCCAACCTGCACACAAGCACATCTGAGAGATCTGTGCATCAGAGCATCTGAGGGTAGTCCATTTGTGTGAGACCAGAATGTAGAATACAAGAGAAAGAAAGAAAGCCAGGTGCTGCAGAATTCAGCCTGAAGCTCCCAGCAGGATGGGGGAAGAATTATTCAGTGGTATCTTGGCTCTTTGAAGCCCCAAGCAGTCCTGCCTAAGGGATAAGCATATTTTACGCAGTGGAGCTTAGTGATCAGGGCAGAAAGTAGGGCAGAGACCAAGAGTGGAAGCATGACAGCTCTGTCTTAGCAACTATCTTAGCAGCAAGCAGCAAGCCTCCCTCCACCATCCCCAGTGCACCCTCCCCATCCTGTACCCTTCCAGAGCTAGCACTGAGCCCTTGGGGTTTTTGCACAACCAGAACTGAAACATACACTGTACCTGGTCTCAATGATAGGGGTAGGGATATAGAAGCAAAGCAGCTGAAGCTTGTGAGCCAGCACTACTGGAAGGAGAATGGCCACATGCAACACTGGCCTCTCCCAGTTTACATCACCACCACTCAGTCAAGCTGATTTGGACGGAAGAAGGAGAGCATTGCACCTGACTGTTGGGCAATACCGGGATTTCAGGGCCTTTTCAGAGACTCAGACCCTTATCGCCATTCACATTCTTTTGCAGGGGTGGAGTTCTGGTACCAAGGTGAACTGGTCACAGAGAAGATACACAGCTCTCCAGAGAATAAAGGATATTCTTAATCTCAAAATAGAGATCCAGCAAGCTTGGGCAGTGCAGAACACTTGGGTGCCACCTATTGGAAATCAAAAGAAAAACCTCTTCTTATCAACTGCTAAAGAGAGATCACTCACTACATAATAAATTTTCTTTGAAAAAAGAAAAATGCAGATTGCATTCTCATTAATGTCTGGGTGGTGAAATAGCCCATTGAACACCATAAACAACCAAGGTGACAAGGCAACTCAGGAACAAAATGAAAACTCTCCAGAAAATAAGCTTAAAGATATAGAAATATGGCATTTAAATGACAGAGAAATTCAAGATTGCACTTTTGAAAAAACTTAATCAGATGCAAACAAATTTTGATCAACAGTTCAAAGAACTTAGAAACAAAATCAATAAACAACAGGAACACTTTACCAAGGAGATTGAAACTCTACAAAAGAACCATATAGAACTTCTGTACTTGAAGATCTTATTAAAAGAGATGAAGAATGAAATAGAAAGTGTAGGAAATAGAGCTGACCAAATGGAGGAAAGAATCAGTGATACTGAAGACAGAAATCTGGAAATGACGCAGAAGGAAGAAGAGAGAGACTCAAGAGTGAAAAAAATGAAAGAACTCTACAAGAACTATCTGACAGAAACAGAAGAAGCAACACAAGAATAATAGTGTATCAGAAGAAGAGAGGGAAAAGGGAACAGAGAGCATATTCAAACAAACAGTTGATGAGAATTTCCAAAACCTATGGAAAAAAAACTAGATCCTCGAATCCAAGAAGCGAACAGAACACCTAATTATCTCAACCCAAAAAAGCCTTTTCCAAGACACATTATATTAAAATTGTCAAAAAATCAATGACAATGAAAGACTTCTCAAGGCAGCCAGGGAAAAGAAGACAATATCTTATAAAAGAAAACCCATTAGACTGTCATCAGACTTCTCAGCACAAACCTTATAAGTTGGGAGAGAATGGAACCAAATATGCATTGAAAGAAAGAAATTACCAGTCAAGAATAGAATATCCAGTAAATCTCTCCTTTAAATGTGAAGGAGGAATAAAGACTTTTGCAGACATACAAAAGCTGAGGGAATTTTCCACCACTAGACCTGCATTACTTGAAATACTGAAGGGGGTCATTCTACCTGAAACAAAAGGACAAAGAAATACATAACTATGAGTAAGATGACTAACAGGCAGACAGAAGCAGGAAAGTGCAACCCTTTTTAAGAACAGGGTATTATAAATTAAATATTTACAGAATGGTTAAAGGTTAAAAAAAAAAACACTTTAAAAAGATGACAACAGCTACTGCTACATGGAAATGAATGTACATCGTAAATAAGGATAATTTGAGACAACAAAAACAGAATAGGAGAGGGAGTAAAGATCTGAATCTGCAAAGGGGAATGGAGATAAGGTACACACAGAAGAAAAAGGACTACTGTATAGCTTTCCTTTACATAAACTTAATGGTAACCACACATAAAGAATCTAAAACTATGACATGTAATATAAAACAAAAGGGAACAGAGTGAAAAATTATAGAACACCACCAAACTAAAATAACAGAGAGAAACACAAGGACAAAGAAACAATGGAGACATTAAGCTACCAGAAAACAAGTTAAGATGGCTATAGGAAAACTTTGTATTTCAATAATCACCCTAAATGTAAATGGACTGAACTCAACAATAAAAAGGCACAGAATAGCAGATTGGATCAAAAAACAAAACTCAACCATATGCTGCCTTCTAGAGACATATCTCAGACGTAAAGACAAATATAGACTCAAAGTGAAAGGGTAGAAAACAAAACTCCAAGCAAATAACATCTAGAGAAATAGACTTCAAGATAAAAAAGGTAATGAGAGACAATGATGGATACTTCAAAATGCTAAAGGGAACCACATCTCTAGAAGACATAACACTTATTAATATCTAGGCTCCCAATCAGGGAGCACCAAAATTTATAAAGCAACTAGTAACAGAACTAAAGGGAGAAACTGATAAAACACAATTATAGTATGGGACCTAAATACCCCACTATCACTTATGGAAGCAAAAAGTAAGGAAGTATCATCCTTAAATGACATATTAGGCCATTTGGACATAATTGACATTTATAGAGCCTTTCATCTCTAAATCTCAGAATATACATTCTTTTCTAGTGCACATGGAACATTTTCAAGGATAGATCATATGCTGGAACACAAAACTAGCCTCAACAAATTTAAGAAGATTGAAATTATACCAAGCATATTCTTTAACCATAATGCTTTGAAACTGGAGATCAACTATAAAAAGAAAGTGGGAAGAACCACAAATACATGGAGATTAAACAATATGCTACTGAAGAATGACTGGGTCATAGAAGAAATAAAAGGAGAGATCAAGAGATAGAAACAAAGGAAGATAAAAGTACAACCCATCAAAACTTGGGAAAACCTAAAGCAGTAATAGAGGAAAGTTCATATCATTACAGGCCTATCTCAAGAAACAACAAAGATTCCAAATAAACGACCTAACATTACATCTTAAAAAATAGTAAAAGAAGAACAAATGATGCCTGAAGTCAGCTAAGGAAGGAAATAATAAAAATTAGAACAGAATTACATGAAATTGAGAACAAAAAGACAATAGAAAAAAATTAATGCAACAAAGAGTTGGTTCTTTGAGGAGATTAATGAAATTGACAAACACCTGGATAGACTCACTAAGGAAAAAAGAGAAAGGACACAAACAAAATCAGAAATGAAAGAGGAGAAGTTACTACAGATACCACCAAAATACAAAAGGTCATACAAGAATACGATGAAAAATTGTATACCACCAAATTTAATAACCTAGAAGAAATGGAAAAGTTCTTAGAAATATACACCCTTCCTTGACTGAATCATGAAAAACTGGAAAATATAAATAGACTGATTGGCAGTATGGAAATTGAAACAATCATCAAACACCTACCAAAAAGTAAAAGTCCAGGACCAGATTGCTTCACCAGTGAATTCTACTAAATATTCAAAGAAGATTTAATGTCTATTCTCCACAAACTCTTCCAAAAAAAAAAAAAAAAAACCCAAAGAGGAAGCAATACTTCCTAACTCATTTTATGAGGTGAACATTACCCTGATACCAAAACCTGGTAAAGATAACATAAAAAAAGAAAAGTACAGACCAATCTCTCTCATGAACACAGATGCAAAAATCCTAAATAAGATACTAGAGAATTGAATACAGCAACACATTAAAAAGGTTGTATACCATGATCAAGTGGGTTTCATCCCAGGACACAGGGATCGTTTAACATACTCCACGTAAACAAAATAAAGAATAAGAATTATATGACATATCAATAGTCACGAAAAAGCCTTTGACAAGATACAACATTCATTTCCGATTAAAACGCTTAAAAATGTGCATAGAAGGAAAGTACCTCGACATAATAAAGGCTACATATGACAAACCCTCAGCTAACATCATACTTAATGGTGAAAAACTAAAAACTTTCCCTCTAAGATCAGGAACAAGACAAGGCTTCTGCTATCATAACTATTATTGAATATAGTTTTGGAAGTCCTAGCTAGCCTAATTGGACAAGAGAAAGAAATAAAAGACATCCAACTAGTGAATAAAGAAGTCAAATTGTCACTTTTTGCAGATGACATGATTTTCTACATAGAAAACCTTAAAGACTCCACTAAACGACTATTAGAAATAATAAAGAAATACAATAAATTTCAGAATACAAAATCAATGCACAAAAATCCATAGAGTTTTATACTCTAACAATGAATTTTCAGAAAGAAATGAAAAAAGTTTCTTTTATAACAACAACAAAAAGAACAAAATACCTAGAAATACAACTAATGAAGCATGTGAAGGACCTATACACTGAAAACTATAAGATATTATTAAAACAAATTGAAGAAGACACAAAGAAATGGAAAGATTTAACATAGTTAAGATGACCTCATTACCTAAAGCATTATACAGATTTAATGTAATCCCCATCACAACCCCAATAGCATTCTTTAAAGAAATAGAACAAAACACTATCAGATTTGCATAGAAGCACAAAAGACCCTGAATAGCCAAAGGAATCCTGAGGAAAAAGAACAAGGCCAGAGGTATCACTCTCCTTGACATCAGATTATATTTCAAAGTGTCAATAATAAAAACAGCATGGTACTGACAGAAAAACAGACACACAGAGCAATTGAGTAGCATTAAGAGTCCAGAAATAAACTCCCATGTGTATAGACAAATAATTCTCTACAAAGGAGCCAAAAACATACAATGGAGAAAGGAAAGCCTCTTCAATAAATGGTGCTGGAAAAATTGGAAAGCCACATGCAAGAAATGAGCTATCTATCACCATACACCAAAATTAACTCAAAATGAATCAAAGACCTGAATATAAGACCTGAAACAATAAATTGCATAGAAGAAAATATAGGTACTAAACTTATGTACCTTGAATTTAAAGAGGATTTTATGAATCTGACTTCAAAGGCAAGGAAAGTAAAAGCAAAAATAAATGGGACTATAGCAAACTAAAAAGCATTTGCACAGCAAAAGAAACCATCAACAAGACAAAGAGGCAACCATTTGAATGAGAAAATATATTTGCAAACAATGCCTCTGATAAGGGCCTAATATCCAAAATATATAAAGAACTCATAGAACTCAATAATAAAAAACAAACAATCCAATTAAAAAATGGGCAGAGGACCTGAACAGAAGCTTTTCCCAAGAAGACATATGAAAAGATGCTCATCTTCACTAGCTATTAGGGAAATGCAAATCAAAACCACAATGAGATACCATCTCATACTTGTTAGAATGGCTATCATCAACAGAACAAGTCATAACAAATGTTGGAGAGGTTGTGGGGGAAAAGGAACCCTCATACACTGCTGGTGGGGATATAAATTGAGGCAGCTACTATGGTAAACGGTATGGAGGTTCCTCGAAACACTAAGAATAGAATTACCATGTGTCCCAGCAATTTCTTTTTTGGAATTACTGAAAATACTTGAAAACATTTATCCGCAAAGATATATGCACCCCAATATTCATAGCCGCATTATTCATGCCAAGACATGGATGCAACCAAAGTGGCCTTCAATACATGATTAGATAAAGGAGAGGTGGTACATATACACAGAGGAATATTACTCAGACATAAGAAAAGGTGAAATACTGCCATTTGCAACAATGTAGATGGAACTTGAAATTATCATGCTAAACAAAATAAGTCAGAGAAAGTTCAAGAACCATATAATTTCACTTACATGTGGGATATAAATCTAAAAGCAATGAATGAACATGACAAACAAACAGAGACTAGACTCATATACACTGAAAGTGGATTAATGGCTACCAGAGGGAAGGAGGGGAGTACAGAGGTAGATGGGGTAAAGAGGGTCAAATATTTGGTGATGGAAGGAAATTTAACTTTGGGTGGCAAATGCACAATGCAATACGCATATGATGTGTTATTGAATTGTACACTTAAAACCTATTTGACTTTATTAACTAATGTCACCCCAATAATTTTAATAACAAAAAAGATTATGCAGCCCTTATAAAATAAATTAGAAACTGTTTTTTTTCTATATTCTGTGATAGTTTAACTCATGTAAGGATTACTTATATCTTCCTCAGGGTTTTGATATGTAGTATCTTCTTTAGGGCAGTTCTTGGAAAATTTTTCAATTGTTTTCCCCCTAGAGATTATTTCCATGTAAGTTTCTATCTCTTCCTGATTTTGTTCTGATGATTTAAAATTTCCAAGAAGTGTCCTATTCATCCAGATTTTCAAACACATTAACATAGAGTTGTATGTTACTATATACTCTTTCTATACTATGATTATATCTCCTTTCATTTTTAATGTCACAGATTCATGTTCTTTTTTTTCTCTGCATACTATTGACAGAGATTTGTCTTTTTTGTTGGACTCTTAAAAGCAAAGATCTTAATTTTACTTATTAATTCTACTTTTTGTTTTTTTTAAATTTATTATTTTTGCTTTTATTATTCTTTTTATCTATTCATTTTAGTTTATTTTGTTTTTTAAACTTATTTTTAAGTGAAAATTAGTTTATTTAGTTCCTTAGTTTCCAATTGCTTTTTTTAGATTTTTTAAAATTTAAATATGAATACAAAGATAGACACTTTCTCAAAAGCACTGAAATTATTTCCAAATTTCAGCTGTGACATTATATTAATTATGTTATCTATTTAAGGAATCAATATGAGAGAATTCATATGAAAGTATGAAGTTAGATCTACATGAAAGAAGATTGTAGTTGTCTTGCAAATTAAAAAGATATCTTTCTATAAAAGCATTAAGAAGTGTGAATTATCACGTTTCTCTTCTGTTATTCTTACTCGAACCTAGGATTATCCAAATTCCCATTTCCTAAAAACTGCTAATTCAATGAGTATGTTCCTCCAAGGAATAGCTTTCCTTTAAAAACCTCACCCCACTTAACCAATATTTTTATTATTAATTTTATTTGACAGCTCTCATTTTTTCTTTTGGCCAACCAGTTCTCCAACTTCAACCAACTTTGTTCAGAAACATTTTAATTTTTTTACAATGGAGAAAAGTGATTCATTTTAATTGAAGAGAGCTTGTTCAGAATTTCCAAAATGAAATTTGACCTTACACAAAGAAAGCCTCAGACAGAAGGGCTAATTTTTCATATACTACTGAAAATGGGATGCAGAATGGATGTCTGTCTGTGACCTTAGCGTTTGTGGTTTCTGCCGTGGAACTGAGCGGCCATTCTTTATTGTTCTGTGACTCAGCCCTCGTGTATGAATACTTATATAAAACAGGCACACAACGGAGCAATTCTTCACTAGTTTAAATTGTTTATAGTTTCTTTTATACCTATAATTCATAATTTAAACATTCCTCTAAGTGCATTTGTTTATAAGTTACTGCAGTCTAACACTGAGGCTTTTTAGGAATTCCTATGAAATGTCTACTTAGCATGGAAAAGAAGGTAGTGAGAGGATGGAGAATATGACCTTATGCCCTGAGAACATATTCAAGGAACCCAGAATATACTGTGGAAATCTGGGGGAAAGAAATTATTCTTTCAAAAACTGAATGAAAAGTGAGGAACAGGTGCTCCAGTATTGGGGAGGTTGTACAGGAAGAAAGAGCCTAAGGTTAGGATTAAACAGAGGCGTGAGGTGATTCCTGAATGATGAAGAAGAATCAGGTCAGTGAAGAATCATGGTAATTGTGAGCCAGGCAGGAGAAATACCATGATCAAAGTTAAGTGTGAAATGGCTGATGTATAAAAAGGGGCTTCATGCATGGCTGAAGCAAGTGTGGGTAGGACAAGAAGCAGGGGATGTGTCTCTGGTCAAGGAGCGCCTTGTATGCCACACCAAGGAAGGCATTGGGGCACCCCTAAATGGTAGCAGAATCACACTGAGATTCGAGGAAGGTCACCTGAATTTAGGATGGAGAATGAGTGAGACAGGGCAGGGTGTGTGGAGGGGGATCAGTTAGGAGGCTCTTGCAGTATTCTAACTGACAATGATGGTAACTGGCATTAAGGGAATAGCCATGGTAACAATGTAAAGTGGCCAGATTCTGTCATATTAAAGGCAAAATTCTATTCCTCTTGGTCAGTGGTATGATATAGAGCCTGTAGGAATAGAATGACTTTGATATCTGGCTTCACCAACTGGGCAGATGGTAATTCACTAAGATTGACCTCATCTGCAGAAGTCGTCTGCAAAGGCAAGCAGTGATGATGCCCACCAGAAGGTGTGAGGGAGGCGGAGAAGACCTGAGGAGGCCCTGTGGAAAATGAATGAGAGAGCCAACCAGAGGCTTGTTAAGCAGCATTTAGTCTAGCTGAAGGCAGGGACTGTAAATGGCACAGTTTGTATGGTTATATGATTTTGCTTCTGAGCTTGTGAGACAAGCAGATGTTGACTGATGCCTAGGCTTGGTCAGATATCCTGTAGACTACAGCAGGGTGCATATACATTCAGAGGTATCCTATCCTACAATAGCCTAGAGGTGGAAGTAACCCAGCTGTCCATAACCAGGTGAAAGGATAAATAAAAAGTTGTATATACATACAATGGAATATTACTCAGTCTTAAAAAGGAAGGACATCCTGTCACATGCTACAACATAGATGAACCTTGAGGACATTACACTAAGTAAAATAAGCCAATCAGAAAAAGACAAATACTGCATGATTCTACTGAGATATCTAATATGGTCAAATGAATAGAAACATAAAGTAGAGTGGTCGTTGCTAGGGTTTGGGAGAAGGGGAAATAAGGATTTGTTTAATGGGTATAGAGTTTCAGTATGGGAAGATGAAAAAGTTCTGGAGATTTATTACACAACAATGTGAACATATGTAATGCTACTGACCAGAACACTTAAAAATAGTTGAGATGGCAAATTTCATGTTATGTTTTTTTTTTTTTAACCACAATTAAAAAAAAAAAAAGACATAGTATAAGCAATGGAGATGCTTAACTTGATTTACAATTAAAAACTTAAAAAGCTGCCCCCTCTGATGTAGCTAAGCAGACTGTCCCACACTTTCTTCTCACTTTGTTCACTTTTGCTAGTCCTGGAAACAGCTCAGCCTGGTGTCTGCTCTCCTGACACCTGGTAACTGACTTTGGCCATGACCAAGGATTCACACTGGTCTCCTGAAGTGTATTGGCTTTTTCCCGTTTCCTCTTCCCCCTCAACACCGATAGGGAGGGCATCAGGTTTTTCTCTCAACAACTCGTGGTTGGTGAATGACACAGGACACCGATTTCTCTTGTTACCCATAGAACTCTGTCATGTAACATTTAGCAAAAGCCACCTATACGATTTATTTATATACCACTACATTTTATTGAGGATTGAGAAGAGCTTGGCAGTGCATTCAGACTTTTATAATGTCTTTAAGACAAGCAAATCAGTGCAAGGGGAAAATAAGGAGAGAAACCTAAGAAAGGATGTTACCCTGAAATGCATGTTATAAGGTCTGATGCAAGGAGAAGTGAACTTTGCCTTTGACTCTGAAAGTACTGGGGATCATAGCTGTGAAAAAACACTCATGTTTTCAAAGTCTACCATGTCCAAAAGACTCATTCAATAAATACTTGTTGGTGTATATCCTATTCCAGGCACTATTATGCTCTGAGAACAAAACACTGGACAAGACAGGAAGGGTTTCTTCTTCCACGGGATCACATTTTACATGGAAGAAGACCAAAAAAATAAATAAATAAATAAATAAAAAACAAGGCAAGAAGCATTGAGAGCTAGGAATAAGGGTTCAGAGAGGATTAAGAGGAGTGCATGTGCTAGAAGATGAGAGGTGACATTGGATTGGAAGGTTAAATCTGCTGAGCTTTGAGTGACAATTAAAAGCCTGATCTTGACCATCTGGGAGGGTAGCCTCAGGTTAGGGGGACAGCTGGTTCAAAGGAATTACTGACTTATTTGAGGCTCCTGTGGTTGGAATGTGGGAAGTGAGGGTGAGCATGGTCTGAGCTGAGGTGAGAGGTCAGCACTGATTATGAAGGACTTTAAAAGTCAAGGTTCCAGTGAAAGGGCATGGAGGACTGGAGGGCCCCAAATGAGAGGGTACCAGGATGTGATTTATGTTTTTTAAAACGTTGCCCTGGCTGCTGTGCAGAAATTGAATTATAAATGAGTGAGTGTTGAAACATGGAGGCCAGTTCTGAGGCATTTGCCATTGTCTGGAAGAGAGAGAATTTAAGCTTGGATTAGGTTGATGGGACTGCTGTATGATCCCTTAAGGAGAAGAGAAGGGGGCACAGAACCAAGCCCTGGGGCCCTCCAACAACCAAAGGAAAGCTCAGGAAAGCTTAGCTTTTCAAGGTCTGAGACCGAAAAGAAATTTCTCAGGGAGTCTTAATGAAGGAATACTCACGCACAGCGGAATACTTCTCAAAAGCCTCACTACATTCTCCTTTCTCCCCCACTGCCACCTCCTTTGCCCCTACTGTGCAGCTGGTGTCTTGAGTGCAGACCTGGTGCCTTTTTTGTGACACAACATCTGAGGGGTATCCAGCACTCGCCATGGATGACATGAAACCCAGGGAAGCATCATGGCTGGGAACAGCAAGCTGATTAATTTGAAGGAGGCAGGGGAGGTTGTTCTGTTGAATAGAAATCCAGAACTAGTGAATGAATACAAACCTCATGAGAATGACAGGGTTTGTCAGTGAGGCAGGTCAAATTCCAATTTGATGGGCAGATAATCAATGAAACAGATCTACCTTCACATTTGGAAATGAAGGATGGAAATACAAATGTGCTACTTTACTCCACAACTCACAGACAAAAAACATTCTCAGAGAAGTACTGTTTGATTCTGCCACATCCTGACTTGTACATAGTTTTCCCCACTCTGTCATTTCCCCTCTCCCTTTCCTTTATTGTACATGAAGTAACTGACGTATGTGACCACGTCTATTGCACTATCATTATTTTTTACTAAATGGTCATTGATATATCTGATTGACTTCAATGAAAAAATGGAGTGGAGAAAAAACTGTTTCTGGTAAAAGACCCATTAGTAGTACACTCATTCAACTGTTATTTTTATATGTCATTAAATTATTTTGCTCTCATTGTTTGATAAATGATAACAACAACAACAACAAAATTCTTTGCATACTTTATTTGATTGAAGAATTTCAACATATTTCATTTATCATTGTAATATCAAGGACAATTTTATAATTTTATTATTTTTTTAACTGTTACATGTAGGCGATCTGTTTTTAAGTTGGAATAAATTTCTCTAAAAGAAATCAATCCTAAATAGCTTTTCTTTCAAGTCAAGTGTCCTGTTATTTAAATGAACTTCTTGTTTAAAATAGTTACGTAAAAGTCCATCACTGTATCAACAGAACAATGAGGCTATTTCTTATAGCATGTCTGCCAAGACCAGGCTACAGTATCAAGTCAAAGAGTAATAGCAGTTCTATGTGTTTAGATGTACAACTCACTGGTGGACTGATTTGATAAGGACAAAGTTTTGCACAGGTAGTGGTATAAGTGATGACCTGCATATCGCTGAGGTAACCCAAAAAGTGTATTTATTACCACCTCCAAGGTGCAGTTGTCTTGACCTGCTGGGTTGGAGGCACTGACACCTACCTGAATGCTATAGATGATAATTTTCCTAGAACCTGGGAGACCAACCAGGTGGCTTCCTGAGGAGCCCTGTGGCTCTGAAATGGTTGGAGAGAGAGCTCATTCAGGCCCTGCCTGGAAAGAGTCTGTAGGAACTTTGCAGAAGAGACTCTTAGGTGCCCCAACTCTGCTCTATTCCAGAAGAATTGTAGAAGCAACCAAAATTAGGAAAATTTTACCTTTCCTTCATCAGGTTTTTGATATAAGACATTCTCCTATGAAGTTTGAGCCATAGCTGTGAGAAGACTTTCTGATTTTCTAATTCCTTAGCATCCTAAAACAAAGCTGGGCCATCTAGGATATTATCATATTTTCCTCCTTTATTTCTTAGAAAGTCAATATAGTATTCAAAGATGTGTTCAGAAGAGTAATGAGTACTTATTTTCTGTTTTTGTTTTAACTTAGTATTTGGTTTATAATATATTTCACTGCTTTTACAAAAGCAAAATTACAGTTAGCTTAATCTCCTCCACATTTCTAACCGCTCAATGAACTGTACGTCTGGTTGGTCACCCAACAATTAACACACAGTTCATGATAAATCTATGAAAACACTGACATATCAGTTTAGTCAGTCAATGGATCCTAAGAGGGAATTTTTACGTTTGGAAAAATTTTGTGTGTTTTGTTTTTAATTTCAGGATTGTAGCAGTTATTTATCAAACAGTCGTATGATGCTAATTGCATGCCAAAACCTGTTGTAAATATCTTACAAGTATTAATTTGTAATTTTAAGCCTTTTAACAAGCTTATGACACAGCCTCTATTATTATACTCATTTTGTTGATGAGGTAATCAAAGCTTGCAGAGAGTGAAATAGCTCAAGATCACACAGCTAAGAGGCAGAGATAAGATTTAAACTTAGGTTCTATTACTGAGGCCAGGCTGTTATAGGTAAGATTAAAGTGTTGTTGCTATTTTTAAAACTTTTCATTTAAAAATAATTCCAAATTTACAGAAATGTTGTAAGGATGAGAGCAGCACATTTTATTGAAATCCACCTGTTAACATATACAAAATTCTTTTTCTGAAACACACATGCCTACACTGTGGCCCTTAACCTTAGAATATTATAGTGCATATTTACTAGGAATATTATCTTACAGATCAGAGTACTCATCAATTTTAGCATTGATTAGATACTTTTGTTTCATTTACTTTATGTATTTCAATGTTGACAGTTGACCCAGTAATAATGTCCTTTATTATTTCCTCTAGGATGGGATCCAGGCCAGGGGCAGGTAGTATACCTAGTCGTCTTGCCTCCTTTAACATTCCATAGTCTTCCTTTGTCTTGAATAACATTGATGCTTTTGTAGAATATGTTTTTTCTCCATCTTTGAAAAAGAGAACAAGCGTTCTTTATTTTGTGTTTGTCTGATGTTTTATCATGACTAGGTAAGGAAATTCAATATTATGTAGGTGATACTGTGACCATCTCAGGGTCTCACTTCTGGAGATATATTATGTCCATCTTTCCTTCACTGGTGGTATTGATTTTGATTACCCCACTCCATCAAGGGGTTGTCTGATTTCTACCATATAATTACTATTTTACCCTTGTGACTAATAAGTAGACTGTGGAGAGACCGAAGGATGTTCATCTGCCACTTGGAAGCACCAGTCACAGGGAGAAGTGCATGTGTGTGAGGGTGGAAGGAAGTTCTACTCATCCACGGACATAGGAGGAGAGTGGGATATGTGCCCCTTCCACCTGCAACTGGAAAGTCTGCATATTTTTTAGTTACACGGCTCACAGATGTCAAAGGACATTTGTTAAGGCTTAAACATTGCTCTCAGGTAGAGCATTTAGAGCCTGGATGTTTCCAGGAACTGATGAGTCAAGCTTGCATTATGAAATTATAAAGTGGCCAAGAAAAAGGAATGGGAGCCTAACCCTTAATGCTATCTTTGAGGGTAAAATATATTAAAACTTGTCCAAGACCGGATTTCAGGAAAAGGTGTTATTTCCCTGAGGGGAGACTGACAGGAGCAGAAATGGAACTCTGGATCATTCCACCCCCAAGCCTGGGAGAAGCTGCAAGGAAAGATTGATTTAGGGTGTGAGAAATAGCCAGGAGAAGAACTTGTCTCACCCCAGCACTTTGGAGGTAGGCCTATACTATAGAAGAGAATAAGCTATGAGCCCAATAGGGTTGGTACAGCCCATTCTACCAGGGAAAATTTTGACTCTGTAGAAGGAGAAGCAAAGACCATACTTTTTTACACACCCCATGAACATTTGAGCTCTTATATGCTCAAAATATATCTTATGAACACGTGTGATAGTAGATAGTAGGCTAAAAAAGAGAAAACAGAGAATAATTGAGGTAGAAAAGATTAGGTGAAGAGAAAAGTTAGAAGCCAGATAGTCAAGCCACAGGTTGCTAAATACTGATATTGGGTATCAAATTTGCTTCTGACCTTCCTGGTAGTAAAAGCAAAAGGGAAACATGATTAGTTAGTTACCAAAATCTCACTTGCATGACAAAAAGCTTATGAATTATGCAGGAGAAACAAAACATTTGATGCTTAAATATGAATATGTCTGCCTATAATTTGCTTACTGGTAATAAAGTTTTCTTCCCATTAAGCCTTTTGTCAATATTCTCTGTAATTGTTGTTTTACTTGTAGGTGTCATAGTTCAAAGGTTTGTAAATGTTGTAATGTGCTAACAATTTGAGTATAAAAATGGGGAAATAACAAGCGTTGAGTCATGTGGAGAAAGCACACGGGATGATGTTACATCGCAGTTATCAAAAATTATGGATTCTTAATCTGGGGACAGAGGGTTTGGTCTAAGTATACCAACTACAAGGGAGTGTACTAGAGCTGCACCCATAGGGAGCTAATAAAACATGAACTTCAACCTCAGGAACTTGCAGGTAGAGAAATTACAGTCATACAACAACAACAAAAAAGAGCACTATAAAGTAAATCATGTAAAATTTCTTACGGAAAGGGAAAGATATAACAGTAACTGTGGGTATTTTAAATCCTGTCCTTTGGGAGAATTTCAGTTTTTATTTGTTATCTTTAAGGATCCTACAAAATACTCTTATTTTAAAGTGCTCTTCCAATGTGGGATTGGTAGGGAGTGGTTGGAGGGTGATGTCATTCATTTGTCAGTTAGCCAGTCAACAAACATAAATTGTGCCCTTGTGTAAACCAGGCTGAGATGGAGAAGGCAAATTCAAGATGTCCTAAATCTGAAACGTACAATAGAAAAAGGAGATGAGCAGGCAAAGAAATAATATAAGTTACATGATCGTAGAGCATTTAAGAATTATAAGCTTATATTCACAACATTGAGCAGGGTCTGCATTAGCATCTGCATTTCACGAGCATGCTGGTGGCAGGAATGATTATAAAAAACAAACTGTACCCCTAGACTTTTTGTTTCCCTATCCTACCACACGGGGGTGCTGTGTGAGACTACCCCAGGGCTACCAAGTGAACTCTGCTTTAGATCAGCAAAATGCTGGACCCTAAATGAAAAGCTTTGAAACCACTGGAGGGGGTGTCCAGATAAAGACATTGTTACCTGGAGTGAATGGATGCTGGCAATTTACACTGGCAGGCAAACAAAGGACTTGGGTAGTCGTGGGGGCAGTCCTTCCAACGAGGGCAGCTGCCTGGGAAGTATCAACACATACAAGTCTACTCCATTTTGCAATCAACAGGACACAATAACTTTTTTCTAGAAAGCTTCCCTCTGTGAGACAGGCGCCTACAAGCCCTCTTCTTAATGTTCCTTGCAGACATTTTGTTCTTTTGCTCATTGATTTTTCTTTTGCAAACAGGATTGAGGGACCCATTATGCAACTAAAACCTTCTTTTGTCAAATCTTAGGCCCTTTCTAGGGTTGATTGGCTGTCTAGACAGATAGGTGGAAATAATTGCCCAAGGGCAAGGACAATCTTAACTAAGTTGTCCATTTGCAATTGTATATCCTCCTGAAAATATACCCGTACCAGTCCTTTGTCTTGCTATTTCAACATTGCGCAAGACTCTGGAGTATATAGCTTCTCCTACTGATGTTTAAATGCCCCATTCACCACCATTGTTCTTAGAGACTCCTCCTTCTTTACTAGGGATTTAAGTCACAAAGGGCCCAGGCAATTCTAAAAAAACCTGTTAAGTTCCCTGGGTCATAAAAGAGACACATAAACAAACCACTTTTGGATGGTGACTGCTGGGGGAGGGATAGATGGTATCTGGTGTCTGATGGTATCCTAACTGCTAGGCAGACCAGAGAAAATTAGGGGGAAGTTTTTATTAAACATCATTTCTTGCTGACTCTTGTCTTCCACGAGGAAACAAAATAAGGTGCCCTTTACTGTTAACTCAGTTTTCTTAATTATAGTTGTTGGGAGATGATTTAAATCATGTTGTGAGGTATGATTTCCCCAGCCGCCTCCCCACCCCCTTCCCCCACCAGGCTACAGAGGAATTTGTTTTAGAGGCTGGTAATAGTAAACTCTGAAATAAAAGTCAGCATGCTAAATTTTTTCTGTTGCCCTTTTTTGAGGTTTATCCCCTGTGTATTGGCCTCTACCCATTAAAATCCTTTCAAGTTTTTTTTTTTTTTTCACCCTCTTTTTTTCAACCACAATATAAGCATGTGTACACCTACATGTCAGGATCTGGGAGGAAGTAGGGTAGGCCTCACATAGCCTTCACCTGATACAGTTTGGGGTCTCTCAGCCAGTGTTGCTTCCTTCTGCTTGTTCTTAGCTTAGCCCAATGTTCAGTGCCAGATAGGACTGAAGTTGGATTTCACAGGCTGGTTCCATGGAGATGTCGAGAGCTTGAGTTCATCTTAGCTCAAAATGGGTCCACATCCATCCAGATGTCCAAGCCAAAAACTCTCACTCAATCTAGCTGTTTCTTCATCAGACATATCCAATTCCTTACCAATTCTGTTGATTTCCCTTTCTACATCCGTGGAACCTATCCTCTTCCTTCTCTCTTTATTCCTCCTTTCTAATCCAGGCTACCTTTGCCCTTTTTCTTAGAACTGATAAAAGAGCTTCCTAACTGAGCTTTCAGAATTCACAAGATCCCTCCTTAGCACCTGCCACACTACAGAGTGATATTTTCAGAATAAAGTTTGCATTTGTCCGTATCATTATTGGCACCTTTTCAAGAAGACTTCCTATGTATTAAGCACCTCCTCTTAGATTAAATCCCTGGACAGGCCAATCAGTTTTTCTCTGCCTATATTTCTCTTTCCATCTATATGTATTTTCTTTTTCTTTCACTTTCTACGTTCCCATCTGAAAAGTACTTTTATTTTAAAACTCTTCATATAAGATTGACCTTCCCAAAGCATTTCTATAAAAAAATATCTTAATCCAAAGGAAATTGGGGAAGTTCATCCAAATTAACCTTCTATTTGCTTTATTTTTATTGTAAGGCATTGTTTATGAGAAATGAACTGAGGAAACAATAAACTATGTTTATGTATTTCTGTAGGTGCCTTGTATAGATTCAGGGAGAGGATGGGTGCTAAAGGTTAAAACAGGGGCTGCCCATTGGCCTGTTGGTTCTAAAAAGCTATTAAAGGTAGAGGTATTGACTTTGATAAATAAGGTGAGACCAATGACGTTTCTGTGAGATGAGTCTCATTACCAGGCCTCATCCTTTTGTGGGGGTCGAGAAACAAAGACAAATAATCTGAACATCCTAGACCAGGTTTTTATAAGTGTTAAGAGAGATAATAGATCTTAGGGTCAAAAAAGTTTTGGGAAATAGTAGATAAGACAGGTTTCTTTATTGCCCTTAGAGCCTTTAATATTCTCATGAGTATTATGTCTCTCCAAGAGAGCTATGTACCATTTATTATTTTCCAAAATGAGAATACAATAATATATCTACTAACAACTTGTTTCTCAAAATATCTTGAGAACCTAGAATATCGAATATTGTTTTAGAATCTACATCTCTTGACGTCGTTATTTATTTCACTCTTTTCTGATTCTTGTGTCAGGTGTCTTTCTCCCCCCTTCCTTCTTTCTGCCTGCTTTCTCCCTTCCTCTCTCCATTCTCTTCTTTTTATCCTTTCATAGTCTTCATTATCTGTCTTATCACTTTTGTCTCACTTTGCGCCCCCTGAGGCCTGCTCTTTCTCCTTTCTCTTGTTTGAAATAATATGGTGTTTTGTTTACTGCTCAGTTTCATTAACCAACAAATATTTGATATGCCTATTCTGAGTTAAGCAATTCTCTGAAGGTGCAGAGTGCAAAGCCCCAGTCCTTGTGTGGTAATTTTTAGCAAGCCCCTCATCACTCCCTAGATCACCTCTGCTGTGCTCGTTCCCGATTGCCAACCTTTGCCCGGCTTTCTTCTGCCTTCTGTCCATCCATTTAGCCCTGACTTTGTCATCAGTCTCTTTAATCCCTTCCTTTGCATGTGCCTGTTTCTAAACATCTTAGATCATATTTATTTTTTCACTCTCTGTACTCCTGAAGTCTTTGCCTGAATCTCTCAGTTGGGCATTTGCCTTAAATTGTATAAAAGGCCTATTTACTTTTGGTCTGAAACAAAGAACAGCAGAGAGCAGATCTTCCTTTCTTTCCTGTCCCTTTGGTGCCCAGCACATTGCTGAGCAAGCAGAGACACTGGCTGGGAGGCTAGTAGGCCCTTTGGCTGGGAAAGCCCATTGCCTTATTGATGGGCAGGGTAGATGCGCTTGCTTTCGTTGGCCAGGCAGGGAATGTTCAATGAATAAATGAATCCTTGCCTTTCAGGTGAATGGCAACATTTCTTTTGTCATAATTCCTCAAAAGCTAGGAAGAGTGTAGACATGGTTTATGGGGAAATATTGAAAGTCCAGATGGACTTTTACTGAGTAGGGGAGTAGGAAACCCCATTTGTCTTCCTGGCAGATAATAAACTAGCTCAGGATTGACTCCTTAGAAAGCTGAACTTTCTGATTTGAACTTTTTCTGTGGGCCCTCCAATATTTCTGTGAATTGATTGGTGATAACATTGATTTGAAAGAAAAATGAAACATTAGAGTTAGTTGGGAAAATGCTTTACCCTTTTTAAAATCAATTTCATTGAAGTATGACTTACATATAATAAAATACACACATTTTAAATATATATTATGATAATTTTGACAAATATATGCATTCACATAATTACCCTAAGAATCAAGATATAGAGACAGTACTATCCAATACAGTGGCCAATAACCACCTGTGGCTACTTAAATTAAAATTAAATAGAATTTAAAATAGTTCCACAGTTGTACTAGCCACATTTCAAATTCCCAAATGGCCACATGTATTGTGTACTGTATTGGACAATGCAACTTATGAAACATTTCCATCATGTACAGCACTGAAATAAAACATATTCATCACACCAAAAAGTTCCTTTGTGCTCTTTTCCAGGTAATTTCCAACTCCCACCCTTGACTTCAGGAAATCTCTGATTGATTTCTATTACTATAAATTTGATTTGTGTTTTCTAGAGCTTCAGATACATGTACTCTTTACTTGACATTTCTGAGCATAATGTCTCTAAAGCTGATCCGTGCATGCTGTTACATGTATAATTAGTTCACTCCTTTTTATTGCTAAATAGTATTCCATTGCATGAATAGACCACAATTTATTTACCTACTCTCCTGCTAATGCCATTTGGGTTGTTTCCATTTGAGACTACAATGAAGAAAGCAGTTTTTTTAAATGTAGATATATATTTTTATTTTTCTTGGATAAATACCTGTGATAGAAATTGTTGGGTTATATGGTAAGTATATGTTTAACTTTATAAGAGATTGCCAACTATTTTCCAAAATGGCTGTACCATTTTATATTCCTACTAGCAATGTTAGAAATTCCAGTTGCTCTATTCTTAACAATTATTACTATTTTTTTACTTGTTCTATTAATTACTGAGAGAAATGTCTAAACCTCTAACTATAATTACAGATTTTCTGTTTCTCATTTCAGTTATATTAGTTTTTGCTTCATGTATTTGTTAAAACTTTGTCTTCTTTATGAGTTGATCCTTTTATCATGAAAAGCTCCCTTTTGCCCTGTTCTGAATTCCACTTTGTCTGCTAATATAGCCACTCTAGCTTTTCTTTTTTTTTCAGTTAGAATGTGCATGGTACATCTCTCTCCTTTTGATTTTAACTTATCTATGTATTTTATTTAAAGTGGGTGTCTTTTAAATAACCTATAGTTTAGTCTTGCTTTAAAAAAAATCCAGTCTGAGAATCTCTGACATTTAATTGGAGTTTTTAGACCATTTCAAAGAATAATGGTATGTATTTCAAGTGTAATTGACAAAAAATAAACAGTATATTTTTCAAGTGTACGATTTGATGAGTTTTGACATGCATATACCTGTGAAACCATTACCACAATTAGGCATCGATTTAATTTTTTAAGAAACTGCCAATCAACTTTTTTAAGTGTTTGTACTATTTTACATTCTCACCAGCAGTATACGAGAGCTCCATTTGCTCCCCTGTCTTGTTGATAGTTGGCATATCTTGTCCTTTTAATTTTAGTGATTCTATTTGGTGTATTTATGTTTACTTATTGTTCATTCATGTCTTCCTTTGTGAAGTTTCTGTTCAAAATTTTTGCTCATTTGAAAGAAATTTAGTTGTCTTCTTATCCTGATACATACCCTTAGCTAATGCCTGTGATGTAAATATTTTCTTCCTGTTTGTGTCTTTTTGTTTTCTTAATGGTCTCCTTAGAAGAATAAGCTTTTAATTTTGATGAAGTCCAAATTACTTTTTCTTTTAGAAATGTGGGTTTTTTTTTTTTTTTTTGCATTCTAAGAAACCTTTGTCTTCCTAAGATTACAAAGATTTTCTCTTATTTTCTTCTAGAAGTATTAGAGTGTTAAGTTTTACGTTTAGGTTTATAATCCATTTGAGTTAATTTTTGTGTAGGTTGTCAGTATTCATTTTTTTCCATGGAGAGATCTAGTTGTTGCAACATTACTTTTTCAAAAGACTTTCCATTCCCCATTGAAGTGCCTTGACACTTTCATTGAAAGTCAATTAATGTTTATAGATATGGGCAAGTAATACATGGTATATTCAAATACTATATCTATAAATCTCAGTAAGATCCCTGATAAAGTGGGCCAAGCATTAAAAATACTTTATGTATCTTATGAATATTATGAATCTCTTATGTATATTATGAATCTCTTATTTTCATCAAATATATAGTTGTCTTTTAATTATTTCTTTATGTCTATTCCAGAATGAATGGAACAATTTTCTTTGATTCTAAAACCACATGAATGGTAGCATCCATATTATAGCAGAAATCATCCTATCCATCACTTAAATGTACAGGCTTTCTTATTCTAGATATTTGGGTTTGGTAACATTCACAAAGTCCAGAATTTTCTTCAAATGCTCACACACTTTTTAAGTGACACAAAATGAAAAAATAAATTTTTCTAAAACAATCTACCTTTATAGTATCGATAAATGACTTTCTATACTAGGAGTGCTAAAATAAGCCTATATTTAATTCTGCAATAAAGAGAAGAAATATGGAAAAGAAAACCCAGTGGCTATACAAATATAGATCTAAAAAAATTTAATGATTTAAAATAGTCTCTATATACAAGATGCCAAAGAGAATAATACATATTGAACATTTTGGTCTTGAAAACATGAAATGTCACCACTCAGCTTAGAACAAGTCTGTCATTGCCTAAGAAATACACACTTACAATGAAATCTACAAGGACACACTTTTAAATATCTTCAAGTGTTATTGATTTTTAGCAAGCCCCTTTCTCCCCACACATTTACTTGTATAACAATACAAATTTTAATCTTCTTTTGGAAGAGCAGAGTTTTATTGTAGTTTTGAGAACTACAATAGCAGTTGTTTTGAAAAGCACCTTCTATGATAATTTTCACTGATGTTTTATCATACTAAGATCATATATTCTTCTCTTTAAATCCTTTCCTGTTCCAATGATTTGGTTGTTTAAAACAAGCAAGCTTAATTCAGTCGAAGTATATATTGCAAATAAAAATGTTTTCAAATTAGCAGAATGAAACCATTAAATAAGAACTGGACTGAAAGACCACAGATAACATGCTTCTTGACTTGGTAATATGTGAATACATTTTTTCACCATGTAGGAAGTATTTTATTTGTTCTATGATGAATCTGATGGCTTGTGGTGTGTCTGTGCTGTGCCAACACCAGGAGGGGCGTGGTGACAGACTGTGGAATGGATGCTGTGATGAGCAGTAAGATGATAGTGAGCTGTATATACAGGGTTGTTGGCCAGAGTTGTAAAGATTAGATGGGATCTGTACAGCTACTCTAAGTGTCAGGTTTGCCTATGCATGTTTTAAGGAGGGTGCAAGATGAAGCCATAACTTCTCATGGAGTAGGATGTGGCCTATTGGCTCTAAAGTTCAGGTGACCAAGGAACTGGCCAGTTTCTCTCAGGTAATGAGGATAGTAGCTTCTAAGTGAATACTGAGCATCAAAAATGCTTCTACTTACAACTGACAGATGGAATCATGCTTCTTTTTGTGGATGATTATAGTCCGATATGTCTTTATGAATTCCTGCTGCAAATAATATGGTTTTAGCAAATCTAAAAACATCATTCGGAAAACCTCACGGCAAATCACTCAAAAATACACAGCATCAAATAGCTCCAGGGAAACACATATTCTCCTTTTATTGTGGTGTCCTCTCAGTGTTGAAACAACCTAGTCCTGACTGGGGCAATGACTTCTAAAAACATGTGTCTCTCCTCTCTAGCACCTAAAATATCAGTGTGTGGATTAATGTACACTCTCTAAAAACTTTTCTCAAAGAGGGCTTTTTTCAACCAGAAGTGAGACATTTTGCCATAATGTACCCAAGATAGTGGAAGGGGTTTCAAAACAAGGACAAGTCATACCATGCCTTGTTATTTGGGAGGTGAACACTTGCAAATATACTAGGCTTCCCAGACTTGGAAGTGACAGGCTCAGAATAAATTGCTAGTATATGTAGAGCAATATTACAACTGGCGGTATGTTGTCTAAAAAAAAAAAAAAATGCAGCATTAGGAAGTGCTTACTAAGGTGCTTCTTAATTCATGATTTTTAATGGAATGTATCAGACAAACATCTACAAACAAACATGAATACACAAGCACACACACACACTCACACGGACAAGTTTCTGTACAGTTTGCCTTAGATGCTTATGTGTGTACATAAGAACCACACACACACAAAAATCCCCCTCTAGCTCCCTGAACTTCTGAATGTTGTCTAACTCATAAAGTGTTAAAATATTTCATTTTCATATAAAATATCTACAAAAATAGATAGTATTTACAAAAACCAGACAGTATTTCCAGTTTTCTTTAGTAACCCACTTAGTCCCCCTTTCTTCTTTTTCTTCTCAGAACGTTGCCATCTCCAGCAAAGAGCACTTGAACAGCTGCGCGTTCCTGGACAGGTCTGTCACTTGGTGGACCATTTCTTGCAGGGCGGTAGTGCTGGGGTAATGGAGGGCGGCCGTCTTGGTCGCTGTAACGATAGTCTTGAGCTGTTCACAGAGCTGGTTGCTGGAGTTCATCACTTTGTTGCGAATGTCCTGAGCAGCAACCTGCCTTGTCAGTGTGTCTCCAATGAACACCAGTTTGTGTGCACTTAGAATGACAAACTTGCTGTGCGCCACAAAGATCCGCGGGGGCTGGGCTGAACTGACGCAGCTGAAGAGAGCGTCAATGGCGTTAAGAAGGGAAATATAATGGGTTTCACACTGGTCGTAGTAGAAGCAAAGCAATTGCCTATCCTGAGCACCCACGCTGCTGCTTGTGGTCGGGAGGCTCTGAGAGGGCTTCCACTTCGAGATGTCGTTCTCCACGGGCTTTGTAATTTCTTGTTCCAACAGCTGGAACTGACTTAGCTGCAAGGAAGAAACAAAACAGGTTTCATTAAGGGTAAAGCAGTGTGCTGTAATGGAAATTAACAAGGGTTTGGAGTTAAAAGACAGGAATTTTAATCAGTAATCAGCGTCAGGTGCATAGTAGATGTGAGGCCTTGGTCAAGTTGCCTTGTTTTCCTAAACTGTAAAATGTCGAAATTGAGAAACACGATGTCTAAGGAACCCTCCAGCTGACTTTCTGTCACTGGAAGATTGGGCTCTTCCTCTGCCCTTGGACTGGAAGGCAGGACAGAGTTTAAACTGAGCTCTGTTACCTACACCTTTATGAAAATTAAATGAGTTAATATTTACAAAGTACTTGGAATGATGTTTGGTATATTGTTGGCTCTGTGTGAATGTTTATTAAATGTTGAGTGGTGGCAAGAGAAAACCAAATGGAGGGATCTCTTTGTCAAGGAAATCACTGACAGTTTGCTCCTTCTGTAAGAAAACCTTGACTTTGTCCCTTCAAGACCCTTAGATAAATGACAGTCTGTGACCCTTTTCTACTTATCTTACTCTTTCTGTCCAGATTTATAAATGTTATTATCCAGCACTACGGGGAAGACTAACACATATATCTATATGTGCACTATGGAAAAGAACATCTCTAAGGAAATACAAATGCTAATTGTGCTTCATAACAGCTCCACAGAGCTGTTGAAAGAAAAGAACACCGTACAGTCGGAATCAATGAGTGTTGGCTTGCTTTCTTCTCTCCTCACTGCCCCCAGCTGGTGTATTATTAAATTGCAATGATAATAACGTTCAGCTATTCCACCGAGTCTCTGGAGAGACTCTCTTTTGCAGGTAAGGACTATCTGTGACCTGAGTTTAGGACTCAGTTAATCTTCCACCCTGAGGGAGGGCTGAGTTAGAGCAGGGATAACCTCACTCAGCTTCTTCCTCAATAAATACACAGAATCTGTTTTCTTCTTAGGAATTACTATGGTTTTAGTAAGTTATCTAAAGCCCTGCAGTCTCGCTTGGCCAAATGCCAAACATAAACAGAGAGGGTATTGCTTCAAGATATTTAGCTTAGGCTTTTGTAAATATGTTCGTAAATATATCATCTCATTAGATAAGAGGATGAGGGATTTTTTCATTTTTCAGAGAACTGAAGTTCGGGGAGGTTAAGTGGCTTGCCTCAGGCTACATGGTTGGTTTGAAAGTAAGGATCAGAACTCTGGTTTCCTGAGTGCAGTGTGCCATTTCATGTCTCTGCATGCTGCCATATTTCGCCTAAAAAAAAGCTTATAAATCTCAATTCACGTCTCTTCATTTTTATGCCCTTGTACTGGTGATATTCATCATTATTTGCTCCACTCAAGCCCCACTTTTAAATTAATCTGCCCTGCCCAAAGCCCTTAGTAAATAGACTTGAATATATTTCAGATCCTGTTCTCTCACCCTTAGGTCGAATCAAGAACAGCCAAGTCATAGGCTTGTGTTTTTGGGTATAGATAAATAGGTAGTTAGCTAAATAAGTAGATAGGTAGGTGGGTAGGTAGATAGGCAGACAGACAGACAGAAAGACAGACATCAGACAGACAGACAAATAGATGATAGATGATGATAGATAGGTAGATAAATAGATGATAGATAGATAGATAGATAGATATGGGCCAATCAGACTCTTTTAAAGAAATTTGATGAACCATGAAGGAGTTGACAATCAGTGAGCAAGCTGAAGTGAAAAGCCATCTATAAACAGGGCTTTGAGTGGCCATTTATGGGTTCTGTAAAGTTCTAGGGGAGCCAAATGAATAGATAAGCAGAGAAAGCTACCAGAAAATAGAGGAGAAGGAAGGAGATTTAGAGAGAATCAAAGGAAATACAAGGAGAAAGAATTTACAGTCCTAGTTCTCATTAGACTTGGCTGTATCTTCATTTTCTGTTCTTGAATTTCCCTCCTGTGGCCTCACACTATATAATCTGTTTGCTTGGGCTAGCTTGAATGGGTCTTGCTCCTTGAGATCAACAACCTGAACTCAAACAGTCCTAATGTGTTAGATGTATAGGCTTAGCCTGGAAAAATTGCTGTTTGGATGCAATCCAGGTATACCAGCTGGATTACTAAAACCATAAACCTTCTCTTTGTTCTTACACCCTATTATATGCCTTGGAGCTTATTTATACCAAAGTGTGCTGGAAGAATCAAAATCATGATCTTTTGAAGTTATACCTTTCTTATTAAGCAGGAAATTTTTCAATACCAAGTGGTTTTGTTCTGATTGAACTTACCTGATGATGTTCCAGCTGCATCTTGTTCTGTTTGATGATATTTTCTTTTTCCAACAGCTCTTTCTGTTGTCTCTCAAACTCCTCTTTACCCTATTATTTTTCAACATAAAGAAAACATTACATCACCACTATGATTCACTCATGCTAACAATTTCATTGACAAATATATAAATAGTCTTTCATTTTCCACTGCCTTGGCAATTTTCCCACATGCCCAATTAGGCCCTGTGAATCTCAGACAGGAGTGATGTGCTTCTCGGCCAGACTTCCAGAGTCACTATGCAGGTTGGGGCTGTAAACTAAAACCTTCTTTCATGGTGGGTGTCACACTCTCTGCTCCCCTTTGCCATTTTTTGGAGAGCTATCCATGATCCCCTTAAAACCTCCTTAATGAGTAATATTTCTCATGGTTCTTTTCTAATATGTGAACCCATAAGCCTCCTAATGTAGGTAGGTCTAAATGTGGTCTACACTGCATTTCTAGTTTCTTCGAATCATCTACAACTCTACAACATATTACTATTTCTCAATATGCAGAGTTGGACAACCAGTCAGGTGACTGTTTAATGCCTCCATTAACTCTCTCCCCTACCTTTCCTTAGTACTAAGTGTGGCTCAATGCTCTATTCCCCAGTCTCTTGCACTCAAGAAAATTGTAGTTATGTAGTCTTCAGGATAATATGTGGCTCAGTCAAATGAAAAGAGTGGTAGAATAAGGTAGTAAGCCAAATTCTAAGTAACAAAACTTGGTAGAATGTTTTATCCCCCATAATGAAAGGGCAAGCTGTTAGGATCCTAGCTCAACTTGGTGAAATTTCTACTTGTAGGAGTCACACTATGACTGCCTAATTTCTCATACGCACGTTAAGTTCTAGGCTAATTGGCAAACACCCAGTGGTCTTCAAGGTAAGTCAGAGATGGGGTTAAGTATTTCATAAGTAATTATAGACATGCACACACACACACACACAGAGTAGAGCTTATGGGACCTTAGAAATTCTCTAGTATAGTGGCTTTCAAACTTTCTTTCTTAACGGTGAAACTCTCCCTCCTTTTTTTCAAATAAAATATCATGTGGAACTCTATTATAAAATGCAAACAGAAGTTGAGCTGGTATGATTACCCAAGGGCCCACTGTCCTTTTTGGGGAGTCTCTTACTGCTTGTTGGATACATATCAATGGGATCTAATACAACCCTGTGCTTCATTCATTTTGCAAATGAAGAAATTAAGGCCCATGGAGGTTACATAAGTTAGTCACATAATTAGTGTCAGAGAAAGATTTCATGCCAAGGACTCTGGTCTCTCAGGCCAGTGTTCTTTCTCCTGTACATTGCTTCTAATTAGTGAACCACTTGGATTAACATTAATCATGTTCTCTCTTCTGGCAGTGCAGCCTACCAGCCTTATAGGCCTTAGTCCTGGGCTCCCTGAATGTGAATGTAGATGCTTTATGAGTCTGGTTTATTTACCTGTAGGTGGACATAGTCATAGTCATCCATCCAGCTCTTTTCAGAGCCATCACTGCTGCTACAGTCAGGGGGCTGGTCCTTGCCTAGGCTTGAGGGCAATGGCTTTTTGAGGGCCTGGGCCTTGTGATCTCCAGGATGCAGCATTTGCGTCTGGGATCCAGCGTGTGGGTACTCAGTGGAGTTTATGATGCTCTCAGGCCCATTCTTCACATGCGAGCTGCTGGGGCCTGGTCTGAAGAGGGCCTCTGCATTGGTGTTGATGGTTGTGGTGAGCTGTTTCACATCATCGGGCACTGTCTTTGCCACCATCACAAACCGATCAAGATCATCACACTTGTTTTGGGGCTTATTGACTGCCAGAATATTCAGGGACCAGCTGCACTCATTTAAATCATGGCTGGTTTGGCTCAGAATCTGGTGGGAGTCTTCCACTCTTTGGAGCTCCCGTTTCATTTTGTTGTAGAGGATGACTTCCGGGAGGCAGGAAGCATTTGCTACAGCGCCCTTGGCAAAATGGAGGTAATCCCTCAGGAACAGCTCCACCTTGTCCACCGCGGTACGTATCTCATTGATGTGTCGTTCCATGTATCCATAACACCGCCAGTCTGTGGTGACAAGTGCCATTAGGCTGGAGACGCCCATCTCCAGGGTCTGCTGGAGCCGATGAAGTCTTTCGATGGCCGTGTCTGGATCCAGTAAGAGTCTTTTGTCCTGAGATGGGGAGGCTGACAGTGAAGAATCCTTTGAGGTGGTGGAAGACGTGGACATGTTACTCCTAGTGCTGCCGGTACTGGAGAAGGACAATCGGTTGATCCCATCTATCACATCCTGAGAGCCTTTGGCATCTGCTGGGTTGTGCAGAGGGACATCATAAATACCGTTTCTCTCTGCAGGGTTTGCTTTCTCACTGATTTCTGCTGGCGGTTCCAGAAACTGAACCCCTCGAGGGACATCATATGCATCATTTTGGGTGCCCACTGATGGTCCCAGCTGTGGGCGTGGGTGGTTCAAAGAAATGTTTTGATGTCTTCGTGTCGCCAGTTCAGCAGCTCCTGGAGCATCACAGTTATATTTCATTTGAAGGTCCTTCCCCACAGGCTTGTTGCTAGTCGGGGGGATGTCATACACAGCCTCAGGCCTGATGTCCGGCCTTCCAGCTTGTCTCACCGGAGGGGGGAAATCATACTCTTTTTCCCTGAGCCTGGCTTCATCTCGGCAAGCAGAGGGTGGAATGGCATATACCTGAAAAGTAAGTACAAACCAAAGCTAGTGAACATGCAGAAACAACAGCCCATTATAATGAAGGCCTGGATTCTCAGTCCTGTTTGCTGGCACCTCTTTCACTTCCACCCATGAATGGGAAGTGTTTCCAAGGTTCTGCTCTGTTCCCACTTCCCTCGTCCTTCGACAAGTGCACCCTTCCCCTGGCCTCAGTGCTGCCTGTTATGTGTACCCTCCTGGCTGAGCTGTTCTTTCTGGGTCCCAGCCCTACATTTCTGACCACCTCCCAGGTATCCTTCCTTAGTGGATCCAGACTGAGAGGTAGGTAATGCATTAGTGCACTGGACTAAGTGTCAGAAGACCCGAGGTCTCTCCCTGGATCTACCAGCTATGTGATGGTCAATAAGTCACTTTAATGTCCTGAGACACACTTCCCTTATCTGTAAATCAAGGATACCTGTACCCCCTGTGTAGGCTTCCCCTGGGGGTAACAGAGTACATCAAGTGCATTAACCCATGTACATGGACTAAGTAAGTTGTAACACCCTATATACATGAGATATATTAGTTGCTTGCCAAACTGAATGTTTTACCTTCTTATTGGCTTTCCTTATTGACTACCCCATTTTTTTAGTGGGGACCCCTACATATGGAATCCCTAGAGTTATCTTTAATTATTGCCTTTCTTTCCTCCCTCTTACCTTTTGCCCTATTTCTTTACTCCCTCTCAAAGACTAGTTTTCCCCTTTGGTTTGCCTTTCTTGTTCTATCTCCATTAACACACACACACACACACACACACACACACACACACACACACACCTTTTTTGCTGCTATGTAGGAGCTCACTTACCCTTTTGGTAGGAGGGATGTCATAGACCCCTTGAGGATTTATCTCTCCCACTGGAACTGAAAACGCAGGGCCTTTCACTGATGATGGAGGGATGTCATATACCTGAAGAGAAAGATGTGAGTTACTCAGAATAGAAATGTCTTTACTTGTCATTTTTTATACTACAAGTTTTTAACTGCAAATTTATTTATCAACTTATGTATACCCTCTTTAACAGCATTCTATGTAATACAGGGTTGATGAAACTTTTTAAATTTCGTATTCTTTGACTTAAATTGAATATAAAAATGATCTTAAGTGAAATATCTACACTGTCTGTACTTTAAAGTTTAGTTGAAAATTATATATTTCCTGAATGATAAGCAACAAATCTTTGTCAGATAAAAACCTAGGATTTCCTGATAAAGCAAATCCAGAAAACAATTTAAATATCATTGGCTAAAATGGCTCCTAGATAGACAACCTAAATCAAGCTTCATTTGAAATATATATAATTTGTAATTCTCCTTTCCTCTGTAGCCCTTAAGGTGTGCCACCCTGAAGTGTTCCTCTTCCCTGGTGACTACAGTCCTGGTACATACCCCTTGAGTGGTATGGGAAGGAGGGATATCGTAGATGTCCTTTTGATATCTGGATGGGTACTCGTACACATAGCCATGGCCTGTCCTTACTGGGGTTATCACCTGTGGGCAAGAAGACACAGAGGGGTAAAATTCCAAGCCTGAGTCCTGGCCTCCTCATCAGAAACTCCTCCCTCATCTCTCCCCTATAAAAAGAAAGAAAGAAAGAAAACCCCAAAGAATAGGGAAGAGAGAAAAGGAAGGAGACAAGGGGACACCAGGTTGGTAACCTTTTAAATCCTTCTTGAATCCCAACAAAGAACAAGTCCTTGAAATATCTCCATCCCCCTTCCTCATGGTAACAAAATTATCTCAAAGTTGGTCAGATAAATGTACTTTAAGAGACAATGACTTTTAAATTATGAATGTCCTATATCATCTCTTTGGAGCATCAAAAGCACAGCATAATAAAAAAAAATTTAAGGTTCTGGAAGTATTTGTAAAGTGAATAATGCAAACAGAGTTCAGCCACTTAAAATTCCTCTCATACCGTCTCCAAGACGCCTCTTCATCTGACATTATTATGATTGTAACTAAAATTCCATAGGTCACTAGAGTACTTTTATGAAGCCAATGTTCACACAGTGCTGTCCTTAGAGGCCCCCAGGAGCTTTCACTCTAACTTAGAAAAAAAATCAAATACTGAGTCAGGTAGCCTCCAGGAACAGAGTTCAGGTCTCTAATCATATTCCCCTTTCCACCAGGGAAGCAAACACCCCAGACAGCATCCACATCCAAGGGATATCAGAAGTCAAATACACCCATCACAACTCTGATATCTGGAATGAATGTCAATGAAAGAAATCACACCCGACAGGCTCATGTTTTCGTATCTATATACTTCATATGTCTTAATCTTGGGTAGAGAAATTGGACTTAAACTCATTTTGAACTATATTTAATCCCCCAAGGGTTTCTAAATTACCAGAGTCTTGTTTCTGCTTAACCTCTGCTCCCCAAAGACTAACAACACCCACCTTAGTTTTGCCCAGTACATTTCTGAGAACAGATCTTGCAAATTAGGAAGAGTTGGTTGTTCCCTAACAGGCTGTCATCTTTTATCCTTTCTCTAATGTGAAAACTCTGGCATAGGGCTGCCTACAGAACTATGTGAAAAATGCTCCTGTCTTATGCTGAAATGAGTGGAACTCAGCCAAATGTACCACTGCACTTCTCTCTGGGGGTAGGGGCTCTTTAATGCCCAAGTTCAATTTGGTTTTAAATCCCTGCTGCTTGTGGCTGATTGTTTCTTGTAATGAAGGCAAAAGAGATTAGTATGCAGTCACCATCCCATCAAATCTCTCCACTGCCTCCAGTTTAAAAAAAGAATCTATTGCTTTAAGGTTTGTTGGCACAGAGCACACAGAATTATTTTATCGAAGGGCCACTGTATCGTGCATGACAAACTTTCTTTTTTAAAGCCTTTGCTCAAGAAAAACATACTGTGTTTCTAATGCCCTTATATAATTTTTTCCTCACTATTGTCTAGGGGAGAAATGAAGTACCTTCTCTTAGTCTATCTCATCAGCTCCTCTATTTATAACTCTATTTTGGCTTTATAATAGAACCTGCTCACAACGCAGCTTTTGTTCATTCTAAAAGTTTCTAGGAGTAGATTTTATCCAAGGTTGCCAAGTTAGCAATAATGTTAATGGAAAACTAAGGCTGGTTATGCTGAAGGCCAGCTGAATGGCTTTATCTTTAGTATAGAAAGGGAGGGGGGTTGGGTAGTATTGGTATCTGAAAATAACCCTTGGTGAAATGTAAACATATAGCATGACCTCAGGAAGGTGGGGTCACGGACAAGGCATTTTCCTGGCCTTTGTGGATCTTCCCTGGCAGAGAGCATTAATGCTTCCTGGTATTTAACATCTCACTTCCTGACAAATGTCACAGAACCCCAACTTGCTCTCTCTTTCTCATTTAGAGGATGCCTGTGGTCATCTGGTTTTTAGAAACTTCGCATTCCAAACCAGTCATTTTCCTTGTTTATGCATTAAAAGAAACAGATGGTGAAAACCACAGGGGGAAAAAGCCAACAAACTACAACCTCCCCCGATTCCAGCATTCCCAATGTTACCATCTAATTCACATTGGTCCACAAATGGCATTTAAATGGGACCAGTGTTTTGAATCTGGTCAGACACATCCAGAACACACAGCGATCCACTTTGCAATGCCTGAAAGAACACGGAGCTGGAAATCTACTTTTGGACACTCTCCACTATCCATTGCTTGGGTCACTTTTATGCCAATTGTGTGTTCTCTCCTCTGAGGAAAGTGCTGACTGTTCTGTACCTTACAGAGTATCCAGTTTTGTGGTTCATCGGGCCTTTTCTTCCTGCTTGACACAGTACACAAAAAACCTTTCTACTATCCCAGAATTACTGAACCTCAGCCTGCGAAGAACACCATGGTCTAGCTAAGGGGACATAAGTTTTGGAAGAATTCTCCTGGGCGATTGCTCGGCAAAGCACTGATGGAATTGCTACACAGAGGGCATTTTAAAACTCATTTTCTCAATGAAACCAAGTCAGATTTCTCATTTCCTTTTTCCCTCCCTCATTTCATTTGTTGTTCTTTTCTGCATTCTTTTCATTCTGTGTATTTATTTATAGTTACAAGGCCTTAGCCTTAGGAATGACCAAACTGACCTCTTAGTTCATTAGTGTTGCCACAAAGGGGGCTAATTGCAGGATTCCTGGGGCTCTATAACCTACCGACTGCTACTGCAACTGCTTTTCTGATTACCCTGGAAGAAGATCTTCACTTTCCAAATGTGGGTTTTCTGTCCCGATGAGGACTCTGACTTCAGATGTTAGTACCATTCTTGTCAGTCAATGGAGGAGTCTGAAGGCTGACACTTTGAGAAGAGCTATGAAGCAGAGAAGAAGGGCTGACCATAGACATTTAGAACAAGAGTCTATTTAATAAATCTCCAAGGCTGGGCCTTGGCAGGGTAGGATCAAAAGTCCAGAGACTGGGGTTATGTTCGCTCTCTAATTAATCGGCTTGCATAAAAACAGGCAAACAGACGGCCTGCCCCGCCCCACACTTTGATGTACTTGATTTACACCATTTTGAGCCTCAGACCCTGGGCAGCATGAGCTGTTTTTAGAGACACTTTAAATACTTCCACGTCTCATAATTTTGAGAGCCATGCATGCTAAAATTTTAAAGAAGAGTCTGTGTTTGGGGTAGCAGCCAGGGCTAGGAAACCCTGAAAACCAACCCCTGTGGGAGTCAGCGAGCTAGAAGAGAGGCCCCTGGGGGTATCTGTTATTCATGTTGTCTCCACTTTTGGTTTGACTGGGCTTGCCCCAGGCCAGAGCAAGAGCCTGCTGCTTAGACGCCTGTGGGGCTGAACAGGTAGGGTGAAGGGAGAAGCAAGGTGGGGTTCTGTGTAGGGTAGACAGAACTCACACCCTACTGAAAGGAGGAAGCCATTTGTCAGCTCCATACAACTGCCATCCTGTGTTGCCAGATCTTTCAAAGTTTCAGGAGAAGCTAGAATTCTGGATTCTTATATAAAATCTGATTTTTAAAATTGGTTCAAATATTTCAACAGCATCTTGGCCAAACTAAACATGCCTCTGGCCCCCAAGGTGCCGGTCTTTGACTTCATGTGTGTATGTCTGCTCTCTTCCTTCAGTACCTTGAAAGCTACTGAGGGCAGGCCCCACAAGCTCTTCACCAATACCATGCTCTGGCAAGACCAAACTACTCTGTTTTTTAATATATGACCTACCTTCATACCTCTGCACCTTCAAGGATGCTGTGTCTTTGTCTAAGATGCTCTTTTTTCTTTCCTCATATTCAAATTTTATTTGATTTTCAAGGCCAAGTCGAATGCCTCTCTCCCATGAAGCCTTTCCCAGACAGAATATCTCCCTTGTGGGCATTCCTTGAGCACATTATCCATACATCTCTAATGGGACTTATCACTTGTGGTTTGACTGTTTCAGTGCATCTTATCACTTAGCATTGTTGAGACAGAGACCATTTCTTCTTCATTTGTATATAGACAGCAGGGCCCAGCACAGTGCCTTGAATATAGTTAAGTGTTAGATAAATGTATTGATTGAATATATTAACAAAACTAAAAAAAAAAACTGAAGGCTTTTCTTAAGCAAGATAATCTGGAACCAGAGATGATACTAAACAAGGTCTGCCTGTGTAGGATAAGGTTGGTTTTCAAGTAAGTTAGCTCTAGGCTGAGTGGGACCCATAGGTTGGGGGCAGAACTGTGTCTTATCAGCCATGCATGGTAGCACTGAGCAAGAAGGCAGCCAAAAAGCCAAGTGACTGTTAGATAAAGCTAAGAAATCAGAACCCATGGAAGAATTATCACCTGTACCACTATTTGGTGCAAACCACTATTGGAGGCCATGTAGGGGTGCTAGATGGTTTCCTTTTCCCCAATCTAGAGCCTTCATGTGACAGGAACACCTGTGTTCTTCTCAGCCAGAAGCCAGAAACATATGGGGGAGTTTTGCAAAAAGAAAGCAAAACAAACTACTTTTTACCTTAACATCAAGAGGAAAATTCAATAGAAAGGAACTAAAGAAGTCATGCTTCTTTAGTTCTGAGAAAATGTGACAGGTCCGTGCCATGGGAAGCTCTATACCAGAGGCTATGGCTGCATTGGGTCTTCAGCTAATTGAAAGGATTAGGTCTGATGAGGGGAGTGGTTGAGAATATTAGCAGTACTCAGGCAGAGCTGGATCTAAATCCTAGCTCTACCATGTACTAGCTGTGAGAGCATGACCAAGGTATTTGTCCATACTAAGCCTGTTTCCTCATAAGTAAAATGGCAATAATAATACTTATAGGATATTATGAGTACTAAATAAGATGAAGTACATAAAGTACTGAGCATAGTAAACCCTTAAGCCTTAGCTATTTTTATTATAATTGTTATCTAGGTTTGCTTATTTTACTTTTGTACTTAAATTGTGGACTATGTAATTTGGAACAACCATCCCACAGAAGACAGCTTAAGAAAATGAGGAAAAGATATTAAAAAATCTTTTTAATGTCATTGAAGTGTCAAAAGACAGTAAAGAATGACCAGGTCAAAATTGGGAAATGAAGAAGGAATTCATAAAGAGAAGCCCAAATTTTGAGGTTGCTTTTTCCTGGGGGCATTCGCTGATCTGAAATTAGTGTCTAAGAGCCTACACTGTTTTTTTTTTTTTAATATATATACACACACACACACACACACACACACACACATATATATATATACATATATATATATACATATATACATATAGATATGTGTGTATATATATATATATGTATATATATGTGTATATATATGTATATATATATATGTATATATATAGTTTTTTTGAGCAAGGAGAAAAATATTGGACTCTAGGTAGTGGCTCACCAAGGAAGGGACCCTGATAACCATGCTCCTCTTCAGGTTGGGATCCTAGGGGCTATGTGCAAAAGTAAGGATTAAATGGAAGTGAACCCACCCTTGTGCAGGCTGAGGCTAGGTTTTAAGTCATCAGGGTAGGAAAGAATACCTCAATGTCAGAAATTAGAATTATGTGTGCCCATGAGGCTGGCAGAAGGAAATAAAATTCTCTCTAGAAGTACAGAACACCTTTTTAGGATTTCTTTAAATGACTTATACAAATATTTAAGAAATACAATGTCCAATACATAATCAAAGATAACCAAGAATGCAAGAGACAAGACAACAGAAACAAGACAAACAATGATGTTTTCTTCCTAATATGATGAGGTCGTTATTTGTGTCTTAGAGATCACAGATCTCGAGGCTGTTTGCTTCAAAATGTTTCATGAGTAAACCATGAGAGAAAACAAATTTTAATTATTCTTTAAGTCAGAAAGAAATTAATCTTCACAGATGCATAAAATGTTCCTAGTGAGATCTACAAGGCAATGGGAATTTCAAATCAAAGCAGTAAATGACAAGAGACTTTGGCCTTTGATAACCATCAGTAGATTTACTTGGGTTACTGTTTTACTCTGGTCATATCAGTGTTGCCATTGTCACAGTTATCACCATAAGAGCCCAAGACATGCCAGTGGAAAACCCCAGGAGAAAACATGCTTTATATGGCTTAGCGATAAAGATATTTATTCAAGAAAAAGACGGTGAGGTCCCAAACCCAGGACATTTTATTGAATTTCAGACAAGGTGTTTTAAGCTGAAGATCACAAGCTGGGTTTGTCAAGAGGATCTCACCAAGAAGTAGGGCACATACCCATCTAGTGTGTCTAGAAGCAAAACACTTTCTTGAAAGACAACTTCTGCTCACATGGTATCACTTGTATCATGGTTTCAGCAAATCCACTTTGGGGCTGCTTTCCTTGGGTATCCACTTCTCTTCCTTAAAGCAGAGCTGGTGGGGGTCTGGGACTGGTGGGGGTCTGGGACTGGGGACATCACAGCAGCGGATGCCCTAAGATTAGGAGAACTTCAGCTTCTCAACTGCATGTTGCCAGTTTGGGGCAGCACTGAGGGAGGTGGGGAGGGAGCAGGCTATGCCTTTCATGAAGGCAGATCCTCCTTGGCCCCTAAGAATTCTGCAAAGGGCGATTAATAGGGTCTCAGTTTCCA
Organism: Eidolon dupreanum; assembly: GCA_028627145.1. Classification (NCBI taxonomy): domain Eukaryota; kingdom Metazoa; phylum Chordata; class Mammalia; order Chiroptera; family Pteropodidae; genus Eidolon; species Eidolon dupreanum. The sequence continues at coordinate 71,666,077 of CM053502.1, read as the reverse complement.
CCCTGGTCTGCTGTGCTTTTTTCTGATGCCAGCCCTATCGCCCACATACTTATCACAACTTCTCATCTCTCTCCTCCAACACTCATTCCTGTTTTGACTCCTTCCCAACTTCCATGCTACCAGCAACCCCAAGGAAGAACGAGTACAGTAAAAAGCATGCAGAAATATTCTATTGTTTGACAGAAAGAATTGGGTGTTGTGGATGAGAACCTGGGATGGAATGGGAAGCATCACAGGTAATTTCAGCAGCATGGTCCTATTCTAGAGTTATTATTATTATTATTATTATTCATAGTTCTACATATGATATATATGTATAAAAATTACAAAATCATGAAAACATAATTTTTTATAATTCTAACAAAATTAAAAAACACAGTAAGACATCTAACTTGGAAGAGTAAGGAGTGTTTTGTAACTGTTCTAGTTTCTGTGTCCCACAATTTAATACTCTATGTCTAAGTCTCTATAATCCACAGCAAGATTAGGAATGACCTGAAGTACACAGTCCTATGCTTCTGGTATCTAGATAATGCCTTGATAACTGACCAGTGGAGGTTACCCATGACTCTAGCAGAACAAGAATGTGTGTAACCAGCTCCTGGTGTTCTGCCCCAAGGCCTAGTTAAGAACTAGGCAACCCAGGTGGTGCTTAGGAAATATAATTGATGAGCAATTGATGAGAGGTTAAAAAGTGCCACTGTGCCATAATGATTACAGTACACATTTATAACCTTGCCACTAACAATACCTAAGGTTGTCTAAATTCAAAAGCAGGCTTCACTGATTAGCAGTCATCTATTTGCATTTTTCTTGGCATATGTGGAACAAGTAAAATTAGATTGCTTCCTGTCTATCTCTACTCTCCCCAAACCCCTTGTTTGACTTATAATTTTATACTTTATGTATTTATTTTTATCTCTGGGTTTCATGCATTAACAAGAGTATTTAGACTTCTAAAACTGCCTGTTGGAAAGGACTTATTTCACTTAAATGCCTTTAAAAAGCATTAACAGAGCCACCACAGTATTTATTAGATCTTATAATAACCTCTTTGTCTTCAAGCCCATGAACTGAGTGACCCTTTCCTTTTAAAGAAAACCCTAGGAAAAGAAACATCACTATTATCACTGCCTGCCCATTAGAACTTGGATCCCATTTTCAGAAACTGCAGAATTATAGAAGTTTGTCTGTTTAAAATCCAAGATTACTTGTTGCTTTTCTCTGACCAGAGGAAAAGCCACATGTTGCCTACACTGGATTTATTAATTCTCTATAAATTCTCTCTGCCCAGCTTGGGTGTAGCAGTGAGCTCATTTATTTACTTGCATAGCAACAATATAATGAAAACTGGGTCTGGCCGTAAAAAGCCACCCTCATGGGCCACATCCATGGCTAGCTCTCCCTTACACTTCTCTTGTGCTCATCAAAATTTCTCCCCCTCTGTTTTTGGGAAGCGATTTACTTTCCTTCAAAGATATTCTGATGTCTGGTTTTATGGTAGAACTAAGCCTTTTGCTAGTTACATCTAAACCATGGCCAGTCTTGTTTCCCGAATGAGGAAAAAGTCACAACTGAAAGCTCAAAAGTGGAGCGGGCTCTTGGGTCACTTTCATTTGCCATTGCTTTTGGGCTGCAAACTACTCAATGGAAACAGTGCCCTGATTGTTAAGGCCCAAGCACGTCTCTCCTGCTGTTTTCAGGAAGCTCTTTGTGTAGTGAGTGCTAAAGCAATATTTAGTTATGGAGTGATCAAGCGCCAAAGAGCAGCTAGAAGCATTTAATGTCAAAGAACATGATGGGAAATGACGTCTGGGTTCCTAAGTGGTTGAGGTCTTTCTCTGGGCAAAACCTAATGACAGCTGGGTAGAGCAAAGCTATTTTTTTTTTTTTTTTAATGTCCCATGAATGGACCAAAATGTTCTTTGAATAAAAACTATAAAAATCACAAACATTTTGGTTCTTTTGATGTCTAAATAAATCCAACAGGACACTAAGTGCTAAATCTAGATTTTGAAATGAATTTTAGAGAGATGCCTGGAAACTGCCCTGAAGGGAATGTGACAATGGAAAGGAGGCAAGGGAAGGGAATTTCTGGACCTAAATGTCTATGGGTATCGCTCCTTCCTTAAACAGGAGACCTGTCACTGGAAGAAAAGACATGATGGCTTATGGAGAAAACTGCTCACGTGGCAGTTCTGAAGGGCGCTGACCCAGTGCTGCGGCACAGCTGTCGCTTAAAGAGACACCAGACCCACCAAAGGCCTCTGCCAAGCCGCAAGGATTAAATAGAGGAAAATGGGCAGAAAATAGTAAGTTCCAGGATGAAGTACTTTCTTAGCTCTGGTAACAAAGAAGGGATAAGAGTTCTCCTTAATACCCAGACCCGGAATGGGACCCGAGTCTGCAAACTCTGTTTCTCCCTGGCCCAGCATACGCCGGCCCTCCCTCCTGTGTTCCTGCCTGCTTCTTGCTTTCCATTGACATGGTTTTATCTTCTAAAGGAGACTGTGGTTTCTAGACAGTAAGGTGGACTGGATCCTAAACGAAGGGTAAGAAGAATCTGCCAAAACTAAAGGGTCAATTGAAATTTATATCAATTCCTAAGTACCTTTTATTTAAGAATCTTGAGGCCACTCCATTTCATTAAACTTTTCAAATGACTCTGGGAAAGAATCAGATAAGGATATCTGGATCATAAAATTTTAGCAAAGACCATTAGAAATAATCCAGCCCTACTCCCCATTTCACAGTTGAGGGAGCTAAAGTTCAGAGAGGTTATTCAGCTCGGTAATGCAAGAGAGGTGAGCAAGAGCTTTGGTCAGCTGGGTCCAGCGGTTCTGTAGTACTTTCTTCAATGTCCTGTTGCCTACCCTAGCAGGACACATTAAACATTTACTACTTCTCTAATTTCACAAATAAACACTCCTCAAGAAAGTTACTTCCTTATCTGAGAAGCAAAAAATAAGATTTGGGTATCTTATTGTTTTGGGGGTGTGGGGGGGGGAATGTCCCTTTCACTGGCAAGCCCATTATGGGAGATTTAACCATATATCTGGTTAAATGAAGTTAGCCATTTGAAGCAATTTGAAGTCATCCCAAAAGTCCATATTTGCAGTGGCAGAGAAAGCCAACACAGCAATGTTCTCAGTAATGCACCATGGTCTCAATGACCTGCTCAGGATTCTGCATCAGCTTTCCATGAAACCGACCATTGCAGCTGGGTGGCAGGCATTTTCACATTCCTTAACTCAGATTCCCTCAGTGCTAACACTGCTCTAAGGATCTGAGGTGGGAGTGTTCTGGAGTGACTTTAATTCTTCCTGGCCAACAGGATGCTTTTTAGCACCCAGGATTCTGGTGAGCTGGACTTGCTTATGAAATGTCTAAATATTCCCTCTTATTTTAGGGCTTGGCAACACCAGCCATTAGCTGGGATGTAAAAATCATTAGCTTCAGAGTCAGACAGACATAGGTTCAAATATCAATCCTGCCTCCTACTAAAGGTTCGTCCTTTAGCAAGTTAACTTACTTCTCAGACCTCTGATCCCTCCCTTATAAAGTGAAGGTTGTGAGGAAAACTTTATGAGGCTGTTGAGAGGATTAGATAAGATTATGTATATAATGTCCCTAACATGAAACCAAAGCTCGAAGGCACTTTCGGGTCACCCCTTTAGACATAAAAGTATCTTGAAAACTGAGTGAGTAGCTCATAAAACATGCTAAAGGCTACAGGGTCAGTTGGTGGTAACTCTGAAAACAACTATTCTGATAAACAACTGGGTTAAGCACGTCATGCTTTAAGAAAATCAAATATTATAAAAATTATTCAAATAAATAAGATGTGATTATGGCATCACCAAAGGATTTTTTTGCTCAAAAATGGATGTATTCTGGGGGAGGGGGGTCCTTTAAAGAGAGGACTTCTTGGTACTCTTTGAGTATTACTAGAGTTACAATTTTTAAGGAAGACATATTGTCCTAAGTGAGTCACACCTGTACTCCTTAAATAGGAGCAACACTCCTGTCTTGAAAACTAGGTTTATGGCATAACTTTTTAGAACCCAGGGCATTTCTAACGGTATCCAAGTCTGCATTTTGCGCAATATACTCAAATAAGTCCACTTTTAAAGATGTGTTCAACCAGTATTAAGTCTGAATTTTATCAGATCAAGTAAGTAAATGTATTCTTTTCTCTCCTTCTCCAAACGAATTAACCACTTAGCCAGATATCATACTACACACAATATCTGACCTATTCACTCTGATAAGCACAGTCACTTAGCATGAAATCATTGAAAAAGGAAGGAAGATTACCTCTCTTTGCTTTGGTGTCAGTTTATAACAATTTACTAATGCACTCTTAGAAATATTCATTATCTCTGAGCTTTATAACAACTTGCAACTGAGTTTGAAGGCCTTGGCATTGAGCAAAAGAAAAGGACCTTTGTTCATTTTTAAGGAGGTATTACGGTTTGCTCATCCACTGGCGTGGGTGACTCGATCGGGAAGAGATACTTCTCATTTTCAAAGTGAGCTCATAGAGTCCTGCCCTTGAATTGCTCAAGGACCTCAGATTTTGTGTAATATTTAAAATTTATCTCTACTGTTGAGTGTAGAGATTTTAGATGAAAGTTCATTCCTCTTCATAGCCCAAAAAGCCATGTGTTGAGGAAATAAATTTATTTAAATTAGGATGGTTTTTATACAGAAATGCGCAATTCTGGAACATGGTCATACTTTATTGAATTTATAAGTAAAAAAACTAGAGGTACCCTCTGCCCTGTCAAACTGTGATTTCTCCCTGACAGTTTTCAGGTTGTGTGTGTGTGTGTGTGTGTGTGTGTGTGTGTGTGTGTGTGTAGGAAGGGAACAAAAGAAAGTGAGGTGAAATCAGAGTTGGGAGCTTTCATTTCCTCTAAGTCTATTTTCCCTTGTTGGTAGACAAATCATACAGCTAACATACAGTTAGTTGGCTGGTATCTGAGTGTTGATCTGGGCAACCAGATTTCACAATGTTTCAAATCCCAATAAGGGAAGTTCTCGGCATTTGACCAATGGCTGTGTGTGTGTGTGTGTGTGTGTGCGTAAAATTCATGATGACTAAGTGTCTAAGAAGGTATAAACATTGTAGTTAATCTATTTCTGGTTCTTATATTACCTTTCAGGAATGGGCCTAGAAGGCCTGGCTAATATCTTTGAATCATTTCCTGCTGACTTATGGCTGTGTCCCATTTTGGAAGGTAGGAAATGGTCTTTAAAGATGATGTGATGGAGTCTAGATAAGTCTTAATATTACTTGAGTTTTCTGAGTGCCACCACCCCTGAAGCAGTACTTGCCTCAGCCTCGCCCATCATATACACTACAATGGCAGGCCATTACAGCTTTAGTGAACCCATGAACTCCCGTGAAATTAAGTGAAATGTATAACATATATTGGGACCGTAGAAGAAAAAGAACTGCTGGGGTGCAGAAGGAAAGCTTCACAGAGGACATGAACATTGAAATGGGTATTAAAGTGTGAATAGGAGTTCACGGGTAGAATAGAAGAAGAAAGGCATTCTAGGTAAATAATAGAACACATGAAGGAAGCTCTGCTCCTTAGCAGAAAAAAAATGTAGTTCTCCTTTTTGGGTAACTACAGAAGGGTTAAGCCGTCTTGTCATTTAAACTGGGCAAAATGCATTAAAGTTAGACCTGGACTTTACATCAAACATGCTTCAGATGCTCATTTGTTTTGTATAGATAGTTTTGATTATAGAAAACAGATAGTAACATTTCCAAGACTCTTCTGGGTGAAAACTACTATGTATAATCTGACATATGTCATAACCGTACTGTAATGAGCTGGACAATGGGATTTGAACACTGTGTGACAGTGGATGGGTGATAAGATCAGAATCACTTTTCAGTTTATTTAAAGGTCAACTCAAATGCTTCATTTCTTGCTTCTGCCTTGTTCATTTGCTCATTGGTTGTTATCTGCGTGCTGATACTTTACTATGAGCTTGGCCTAGCAGTAAAGAAGCAGCTGTGACCCCTGCCTACCCTAATAGAGTTTATAATTTAGCTCATACTGATCTTCAGGACTCAAAGGAAATCAAATTCCACCAGTTAGAATAAAAGCAACATGTCCAAGAAATAATCAGAGAAACACATGTAATTCCTTGTGAAGATCAAGCATGAAATGGATGAACTCAGGTGGTAGTTTCACTGATCTTTGAAGCAAGGAAATGAGGCTGATTTAGACCTTAGTAGCTCTTAGGCTTTTGGGTGTTTGGGGCTCTACTCCAAACTGTACTCCCATGTTAAGTAGAATTTTTGTTTTTAAAAAATCGAGAACATTTAAAAAATATAATCGGCTTTTCAAATTATTGGACTATGAGTAACTATTTAATTTAGAATTGCCTGTGAGTTCTTGGCAATCATGGGCTATATTTAGAAATCTTTGCAAAGTGAGAAAAGTCTAACCTACAAATTGTTTTCAAATGTAATGAAATAGTTATGAGCCCTAAACATAACAATTAATGAGGTTGATATGATATTGTTTCCTATACATTTGTCTAAGTGTTTATTAATTTCTATTTTGCAGTTTTCGTGTTTCATATTTTGGAACCAAATCTTTTTATTTCGCCTTCAAACATTCTCATAGGTCCTGGGCATTCTGCCCACAATGTCTAATGCATAAAACGGCCCTGCACACAACACCCAGAGTGAAAAAGACCAATGAAATTAAGTAAAGGTATCAGATAACTTTGGGAGTTCTTGTCCTCTATGTGCGAAATTCTTGTAGATGCAAAGGGAGAGCCACATGCTCAAAAAGAACAGCCTAAGTGCTAGCAATAAAGTATTTGCATATTTGGTATATAGGGAGAAACACAAACAGGGCTCATGCAGTTCAAAATAAACTCTGAAAAAGGAAAGACAAATGAGGTGAGAGGAATTAATATTTTTAAAGCCCCTACTACATTAAGCAGCATGCCAGGTTTTCGCTATGTATTGTTTTATTTAATTCGCACAACAGTCCTATGATTATTCCCATTGTATAGATGAAGAAGCAAAGCCTAAAGAAGTTTAGTAATTTGCCAAGGAATAAGAGCTATGAAGAAACAGAACCAGGAGTCAGCCTAACCCCAAAGCCCATGTTCTTTTCACAATACTCATACTGTTTTCTTGTTTCATGAAAGAGTGGGGACTATATGATTATCTTTCCCTAACTGCTTATTTAATGAGTGATGAATATCTTTTAATGTGGATGGGAGGCAAGAAGGAGAGTAGAGGCTGGAGTTTTCCAGAGAGCAAATTTGAAGTGTAGAAGTCAGAATGCACTGTCTTTATTTTTCCTTAGTGATTCATTAGTAGAAAAAACTGTGGTAAATAAAATTTTTGAAGCCTACAGACTGTTAGCAACATCAAGGGAATCTTTAACTGTGGAAAGTCCCAAATCATAATCAGATTGGAACGTATCCAACTCCCTACTTGGTCCCTTCACAGTGTTTCTTGAAGTGCAGTCCTGCCACCTCTCACAAGAACTGTCCAAGGAGTTTAATAAAATGCAGATTACTAGGCCCCGAGATAAGAATCTGAGGAAAGGCCAGGGAATCTGCATTTCAACTCACCTTTTTTTTTCCCTCTCCAGGTGATTCCTATGTTCCTTAAAATTTTAAAACCATACTGTAGTGTTTCAGAACAAGATTCCACTGTCTCCTCTTTTTCTTCTTTAATAACTTTTAAGGACCACAGCTTAAACTACCAGGAATATCTAGTTCTGGGTTCACTACCTTTTTATAGATGGGAAAACCAAAGGGAACAATGGGAATAGGGCTATTTAGCTACAGTGAAAACCCCGTGCCTCCACCTCCACTGCCCTATTCCCCCCCCTCCCCCCCCCCTCCACTGTACTGGGATTAACTCTTGGGGTCTTGGCTTATATCATTCGGATGATTCTCGCCCACTGAGAATATCCTGAGTTGGAAACCTATGCTGAGGGAATGACAGTTTTCAAAGTAGCTGCTATTACCTAGAAGGTTAAAATTACTTTTTAGCAGCCAAGCCGTTTTCACTGAGAAGGAAGGAAGGAAGGAAGGAAGGAAGGAAGGAAGGAAGGAAGGAAGGAAGGAAGGAGGGAAGGAAGGAAGGAAGGAAAACAAAGGAGGAAAGAGAGAGATAGGGAGGGAGGGAAGGAGAGAGAACAAAAAAGAGGAGGAGAAGAGGAGAGGAGAGGGAAGGGAGAGAGAAAAGAGGAAGAAGAGAGGGAGAGGAAGAGGGCAAACTCACTCCCATGGGGATGTAAGCCAATGGTCCAATGGATAGGATGGAGATGGACAGCCTAGAGAACCAGCAGCTCTAACATGACTTTTGAGGTGAGGTCAGGATATACTGCAGAACACATGGCATTTGGCAGGGAAGAGCCAGGACCATTCCCTTTTGCCCTTCCCATTCTTGCCATGTTACCACCTCAGACTCCCACTGTTTAAAGCAGCTCAGGTCTCCAGGCTTTATCTCCTCCTGAGCTCTGGTAAAGTCCCCAGATCTGTTTGCATCCTCTGAAAGGGTTGCCAGAGGTTTTGGAAGTTGGCTTCTTCCTATAGGAATCACCTACCTTAAGCTAAACATAAAATGTTTCACTGATTTTAGAATTAAAAACAAACATATTATTGAGTTCAAGTGCCCACAAGTAACCCCAATGCCCCAATATCAATTAAGGGATGGCGTGATTAGAGTCTCTCTCCTCTAACAGGATGGAGAGTCACGGAGCAAATCTGTAGTACAGTTATAGCAAATAAAATGGGAAGAAGTCTGAAGTTTTAGGCTTTTCAGACTTGGAACCAAAAAGGTTGAGTCTAAAAAGGAAAACATGTTACCTTCCTGCCAAAATAAACTGATGAAAATTTAGACCCCACCACCTTTCAGCCAAGCATTTCCTGTTCTGGCCTTGCCTCCCCGATCTGCCTTGCACTAGCTCAGATGAAGGGAAAGCTATTTTTAAGGTGCAAACAACCAGGACTAAGAATGAGAGAAGATATTTATTTATAGTTACACCTTTCAACTGTTCTTTTCCCCCTCTGAAGTCAGAGGCCTGCTTAGGCTTTTCCTTTGAATCCAAAATCCCAGGGGTAAGGACATTGAAAGGTCAGGGCACAGTCTGTGGCCTGCAGACAGGAATCATTGTCTTGGGCAACACAAGTCAGAAAGCTGTTCACCACTTCTTGAGGAATTCCTTCCAATGTACACACACTCGGCTTAGGCAATAAATGTGCTCTTGAGAAGTGTTTTGTAAAACGTACTTTATGTATAAAAGGTGATTTGGGTACATTTGTGGTTTTGTTATTTAAGAAATCCAACAGTAAATTCCTCCTTTTTTCCAACAGGGGATTCCATTATCAGGCAACTAGATATTCCCTAATTTACATGGTTTTATAACTTTAGATTCTGCAGAAGATTTTCTTGAGAATAGCACCTGCATATGAGGTGTTCTAAGAGTTAACAAGCTCTTTCTGGTACTGAACTGGATCTTTCCTCTTGTAATTTCAGGGTCTTTTCTTATTTCCTTAAATCTGTCCATTCTTAATACTAAACCTCACAGGACACTCTAAAGACTCTTGGAATTTGCCAGTAAATAAAAGAAAAAAGCCTTGCCTTTTAAAGCTCACATCATTTCAGCTTTGGTTATTACCCCTATAAGCTCATTGACATTATTTTCTTCCCAGCACCTGACATGATAGTGTTTGCTTACGTGCCCGCATTATAGCAGAAGCATCACGAAGGCTTTGTGCACTCTTTAATTCATCACTGTATCACAAGCATTAAAAATATACCAGATGCTTGAAATTCATTCAATTAAAAATTTTTATTTATATCAAATTGTTATGTCATTTGGAATTACATAGAGTGCTAAAGAGGTCCTTCCGTTTTTTAAACATGATGCCGTCCTAAACATCTTAGCTCCACTACTTTTACCCACTGGCTCAGATTTTATTATAGGACTTACTTGAAGGATAAGAGGATGGGTCCTTTCTAATACAGGTATCTGTGTGTTTTAAATGAGTCAAACTGTAAGCTAGCAACTCTGCAGAACAAACTGGTTGGCATGACCCACTCCCAGCTTCCTTTCTTCCTCTAATTCTAATGGGTTCTTTGTGCAGCCAGGCCAATGAGGTCATGATTCAGCTTTTGGCTAAAGTAAGGTTTTTGCTGCATCATTGTACTTATACAAAATTTGGTGTCTTGTACCACCCAAGGAAGAAATTGAAAAGACAAAACTATTTGAGCGCAGAAACTGGGTCTAAAAGCAGATCTATTAGAAGGACAAAGAGAAACAACTGAATGGTCCAGCATGACCTGGGATGGCACAGGAACTTATGATGCTGTGCATCAACAGTTATTGGCACACGGTAGGAATTCAAGAGAGTTTTGCTGACAAACGAATGGAAAAATGATGCAAAAATACTGCCCAATCTAGGGTATTTAGATATACTTACTTCTTGGAAGTGTCAAGTGCTTATTTTGGGGATACTTCTATTGCTCTTGTGCAACAGGAAAAAATAAGGGGGGACAAAAATCTAGTCAGTAACTAACTCACCTTTTTACTTAAGTGAGGTCCATTAGCCCCGCCAATGCCTCTCTGCGCTGATGGTGGTACTTGGTAGACATCTTGTTCCTGGGTACCATGGCCAGTGGGTACTTGGTAAATTCCCTGATTTTGGTAGGAAGGTGGCACTTGGTAGATGGTGTCTCGAGGAGTGCTCTGTGGGTTTGGCACTTGATAGAGCTTCTGTTGGCCAAAGGTCTGGTGTATCAGTCCAGAAGTAGGCTGGTCCTGACTGGAGGAGGTCTCCTGCACAGGGCCAATCAGAAGCTTCACCCGGTTGCCTGGGACAATCCCTTGCCGACCATGTAAGGAACAGAGCCACCATCCTTCGAGTCCTCCTGTGTTCTGCTCTATGACAGTCAGGATGTCTCCCTTGCGAAATGCCAGCTCCTCAGCACACTCTGGGACATTGTCATATAAGGCTCTTGCCATAAGATTCTAAGAAGGAAAGAAGAGAGAGAAATTATGTTAGAATATTAGTGCAGTCCCTTTAACACCTAAACCATGCTCTTATGGAGAGGCATACCTCCTGGAAAGAAGAGAATAATAAATCTGAACAATAGTCTGTAAGGAGGAAAACAGATGGTGCAGACAAAAGACAGATACATACATACCGTGTCTGCCACCAATGACATCACACTGCCTCCTTGGAAAAGCTCAGAACACCACAAGAGTTCTTTCCTCTAGCAGTAGACGCTGTGCCAAGGAATTATGAGTTAAAGAGTCAGAGAATGGTTCACTATACAAAACATTTTTCTTCCTTTCTTAAAGCCAGCTTAAGGAATAAAATATCTCAAGATATTCAGAAGTACTACAACTGACATTAATTTTTTTCATATATTGGAGATAAAAGAGTCAAAGAACATCCCTAATAAAAAACAGTACAAATGGTATTTATATTTAGTGTTAAAATAGAAACAAAAGTACATTTATATATGTCTTGGCAGGGCCTAAAAATTCTCATTTTCAGTTGATCACAAGGTATTTGGATACAAGGAGAATCTCCAAGCAAGCATTTTTTCCATGATAATCAAGTATAGAGCATAGTGTGATAGCAATCTGTATCTCCAGATTTGATGGCAGGGAGCTAATAAGAATTTATCACATGTACGTAGATGGCATCTCTTTCTTTTTTGGTCTTTTACTGATACCTTTCCTGAAGGCCCCTCCTCACCCTGCCACGATTTCCTACTTCTTGAATCTCGCCATTCACATCAGAAAGGCTGTGCCTTCCCCTTTCAGGGGCCTAAAACACTTTCTCTCTTTGTATGAAGGCCTGTCTGGCACATTCAGTACTAAGCAGACAGCCAAAGTAGGCATTCAGCAGAGAGTGGGCAGCCAGTGCATGCTGACATTCTTGGAAGCCTTTCAAAGGCCCCAAAGATTTCATTTCTTGGCGTTAGTAATGTTTCACAGCACGATGGCAGCCATCACCACATGCCTGCTCCTTCCCAGCACACAGAGGAGCCAGGAAACATCATAAATTCACCACAAGCACTCGGAAAACTAAAAGTGATCTTTCTAGTGCTTTGCTAAATGTCTGGATGCACTAGGTGTTATTGCAATGATGATCATTTGTGAGAGAAAGAATGGCTGATTGGACGGCGCATGTTTGTGACTTTACATAATTGTGGAATTTGGGCTGTTGTTGTTCAGACTTCTGTCCCTCCCTTATTTTCTTCTTTAGAAATGTGGACTTGATCTTTCAGCCTCATACTTTGCATTCCTTATAACTGACACATGTTAATCATCTCCACTCCCCCCTGCCGCCCCCACCCCGTGGCTGTAGCCCTTAACCACAGGTCTTGCTGTATGTGCTGGTTCTCTGCTGTAGAGTGGCCATGCCATGTTAAGCGATCTGCCCTTTGGTAAGTGGTTGGGAGGAAGTCTGACTTTTACTCTGCTAACCAAACCGCTTAACCTAAGGAAAGGAGGCAAAGCCATAGAGGTCAGTACCCAGGAGGCCTGGTAATGCTCTTTAAGAATAAAGTTGAAGTCTTTGTTCTTGAGAGTTTCGAGATCCAGGAAGTCTATGACGTGGACAAGAGAAGCCAAAAGGAAACTGAGTGGTTTCTGTTTCACGTGAAGGTTTACTTTGTATTTATATTCTAGGAAGCTCTGGGTTCCTTCTAACAATTCGAAGTTCATGTGCATAAAGATCAATCATGCAGCATTATATTCTGGTTTGAGGAACCATTTAAGGATGTGTAAGATTCTAAAATCCCCTGTTTCTCTTCCATCTTTTGGGCATTCTGTAGTTTAAAAGAAAAGTCGCAGATTACAGAAGATAGTATTCTGGTCCTTCATACCAAAGTCAGTAGAAAGAAATTACTCTATCAGTGTATTGAGATTATAGAGCAGGGAGAGAGCTGACCCTTCTGGTCTCTGTCCCTTTCCCTAGGCCCATTCAACAATTGAAAATGGCTGGCAAGGAAGCTCCAAGATGAAATCAGAAGTGATAAAGAGTAGGGGCCAGTTCTTTGGGAACTCAGGGCGGATAGCTATGCAAATATACTGGCCTCAAAGAAAGAAAAGAAGAAAAACAGAAAACAGTAGAAGGGCAAAGGACTACAGACCTAACCAGTATGAATAAATGTGAAGCTTTTGGAGTTGGGGCACTGCCATGGAACTCCATGACGCCCTGAAGTAGAACACTGGACCATGCTTGATTAGAGGCAGATAGAAATCCTTTGTGTGAGAGTTGTTTTGGATGTCCTTTGTCTCCTGTCCCAGTGACCTCTTCACTACCTGGTAAGTAGCATACTGCTGATTTTTAGATGTGCTCGAAGAGCTGCTTCTCAGGGAATACTTTCAGAGCTGTTTGTCCTTGCTAATGGACCCACCACAGATGAGTTCTCTTGACTAGTTAGTTGTCCATGATTTTTGAAAGTCCTCCCTACTGCCTATTGAGATCAGGATTTAGAGAGAGAGCTTGGCACGGCTGTTAGTGGCAGGCACCCCAGTGCTAGCTTGATACCTCACACACTGATAGATATTCGCAGCCTTTGCCGAACAAGAGTGAGTTATTTAATATCTGTGCAAGGTACAGAGAGCCAATGTTTACATCTAGCCACTCTCCCAAACAGAAGGTTCCAGCTCCAGGGACCTTTAGAGACACCTGGATCCAACCTTCCTGTTTGACGGATGAGGAAACAGGTTGAGGGGTGGGTGGCAGTTTATCATTTGCCCAAGGCCACATGGTTGGTGTCAGAGATGGAAATAGAACTGTGTTCTCTTGGTTCCATTTTCTTTCCAGAACTCTAAGACATCTTAGCTCTACTACACAATGTCCTCCTCACTGATCTCAATTCCATTATATTCCATTCAGTTAAGTTCTAAAGATGACCAATTCTTCTTGTCATGTCTATAGAATAAATAGCTTATTGGGGTTTGGTGTCCTAGCTATGTGACTTGGGCAGATTACTTCCCTCCTTTTTGCTTTAACTTACTCATCCATAAAATGAGAATGTGGATAATAGCACCTATTTCATGAGGTTTGTGGTAAGGATTAAATGAATTATTTCAAGTTAAGTACTTTAACATTGCCGGCGATTTATGAAGTTACTATACTATTTATTTAATTTGTTGGATGGCATTTTGGCCTTAGGCTCCCTGCCTTATTTGCCTCCTCTCAGCTCTCAGGGTTAGTCCTATTCTGATATGCTATTATCGACATATACACACATATTTATACATATCTGACATTTTCCTTGCTCACAATTACATTTAGGAGAAGTGTCTCTCAAAACAGTATTTTCTTGAATTAATGAGTTTTAGGCATTGCAACCTCTTGTCAAGGATCTGCCTACAAACAGCAATAATGAAACTATTGGTTGCACTCGAGATCTTCTGAGACAAAATACTAACACTAATAATAATGATATTACTAGACAAATTATGGGTAAATCTCATTAGATTCCAGCAGAGTACAATCCATCAAGAAGTGGGGAAAAACATGGGTAAGAGCTTGGCTTTTGAAAATACTTGGAGTGTTGGGGCAGGAGTTCAGTAAGAAGATAACAGCAAGTTCAACTTCAGCTGGAACGCAAACCATCTCATTCAAAAGTGCACAGGCAAGTCATAAATAAACAAATTAAGAGTTAATTCCTCTGGCTAAGAGAAGGTGGAGAAGCCCTTTCCTTCTGTGTAAAGGTGAGACTCTCTATGGGCACAAGTCAGAAGGTGATTTTTTGAATATCTTAGAAAAACCCAGGAGAGGCAGATCTACTCTTTCTTGCCACCTCCCCCCGTTCCCCCAATATTTATCTCCATAGCAAGAAAGGTCAATACAGAAACACATCAAGGAGAGATAACAGAGCTATGTAATTCTATATCCAGTTGGATGGTTAGCCTCCAGAGACTGGCAGCTAGAAATACAGCTTAGGTTTGGCAAACTACCAAAACAGTTGGGCATAGAACTTGAAGCCAGAGGAACTTTAAACAATTACAGTCCAACTCTTTCACTTTACAAATAAGGAAAATGAGCCTCAAGAAGTTAATGATTTGCCAAAGTCACCTAGCAAGAAAGTCAGAGAACTAGGACAAGAATTCAGGCTTCCTGTCTCCAGCTCCAGAATTAGGACAGTATTTAATAAAATCAAATCCATATGCTACAAAGGTTGTGGTTCTAATCAGGATTGGAAATTGGCTTTTAGAGTAATAAATTCTATTTGAGGGAACCCTAATTGTAGCAGCCTCTAGCATTGATCCCCACCCCAATGTTTCTTGAAACTCTCCTCTGGCTTCCTGATACCACCTTCTACTTCTCTCTCTTCTCTTTTTCTCATGACCACTCATCTTCCTTCTCTATCACAGACAAAAAGAAAAATTTTTTGGCTCATTCCTTAAGTGATCATCTTCCAAAGAGATCTCTCTTTTTCACTTTTCTCTTCTCTGTATATTCACTCTCCATGGGAAATCACATCTATGCCAAGTATCTAAACACAGAAAGCACTCAAATCCATAGCTCCAGCTTAGATATTTCTTCTGCACTCCAGTTCCACATTTCCAGTTCTCTAATAGGTAGCTTTATCTTGAAATCAACAAGTGCAAACACCCCTTTCTCCTGCTTTATCTTTCTTAGTTAACAGTATGACACAGCTGTCCAAGATAGTAGCCGCAGAAGTTTCAGAGCCTCTTTACAACTCAAAACCCAATCACCCTGGACTCTGCTTTCTTCCTCAAGGCCACTCCTACTTCAGGACCTCAGCAACTTCTTGGGGGGGAGTATGACAATCGCTTCTCAACTAATTTTCCTACATTCAACCTCTTCCCACCTCAAAACCCATTCATCTTCCACATAATCAGAATAGTTAACTTTCTAAACCTATTTGATTGTTTCTCCTCCCAGTTCTCTGTAATAGTATTTATTACAGTATGATTTGTATTATATCATTCAAGATTGAGAACTCCTTTAGTCATAAAGGCTGTCTTAGTCCTTGGCATTTCCAGAACTTGAGCCCAGTGTCTGAAACAAAATATATATTCATTAAATGTTTGCTAACTTGAAATAGGTTCTGGACTCTGGTTTCCTGGTTCTCTACAGAGAGGATGAAATTTTCTTCTAGAGAAATCAGCATGACATTTGGTCAACATTTTCAGATGGATGTGGGAAAATAAACTAATGAAACCAGAGAGATAAATGGCATGTCTAAATCACTCAAGCCTCACAGCCAAAGAATGTGGGGAGACAGCAAGCAGGAAGGTGCCTGCCTCTCTCTATTAAAACAGGATAATGACGTAGATATTGAGCCTGAGTCTCATGTCCACAACCACTGAGCAAACAGGAAGGTCAAGATGAACTGGCCATCCCAGCCAGATTAAATACAGTGTTCTCTGTAAGCGCCTTTTTTCCCTTCAGTGTAACCCACATCGGGTGGCAGGTGACTGAGCACCATTCATACTTTGCCAGGACTAAGGTTTCTGCTGTTCCTGGTTCCCAAACTATGCCTGAGGAGTGGGTAGAAAATACTGTATGACTAGCCAGAACAGTGGGTACAAAACACTCTAGGTCACATGACAACTCCCACATTGTCCCCCATTGCCTTTTTTCCCCACTGCTATCAAAATATCAGGAAAGCTTCTTAGTCTTACTGCCAAGAAAACTATCTGCTATTCTAAATATGGAGAGGTGTGACTTGTAATTTCCATGACCATTCATTCTGTTCTTTAAAGAGAAATGAGACACAATGGTTGCTGTGTCACCCCACTAAGACTGATAGCATCATCAATGGCCCAACTTCCTCTTATTATTATTTTATTCTATATTTATCATGCAGGAGCTCCTGTCATAGCCTCAGGACTGTCACATTTTTGGTATGACTTTCCTGTACTCAATCCCCAAATTTTAGCCTTGGGGTCTGGCAGGGTGTGTATGCATGCACTTACACTTACACACACACACACACACACACACACACACACACACACACACACACACAAAGCAGGACAGATTGTGAGAAACAGACACAGTATGGAAGGGAAAGGCCATTGTCAAGGAAATCAGTCCTAAAGGAAGTGGCTAAAGAATAAGCATTATGAAGGTCAGTCTGAGGACACAGGGGAAGAGAAAGAAAGGTTTCTGTGCTTTTATGACTGCTGACGAAAATCAGCTTCAGTTTGAGGGTCATCAGACCATTTTAGCTACCTCCCAAGATCACCTTTAGGATATAAGGAGATGTGGTATTTCCCAAAAGAAGGAAGCAGCCATAGTCAGGAAACATGGATATCTATGTGTCTGGATTTTGCTTCTTGGAATACTTGGTTTACACCTGAGTTCTTTCATTGGGTGATCTGGAATGTAACATTTTCTAAAAGTTGGATCTTCTCAAGATTATTAAGTAGTAGACACAAAGCTTTCAAGTTCAGGAGTTAGAAGATATGACACATAGCACATCCAAGTTCTTTCTCAGCAGTATTTGTAATTGCAATCTGACTCACTTTTCATTATGTGATCTGAACTAGTCACAGAAAGGCAGCAGCAGAATTCTTGTAGGCTCCACTAGTCCCTTGTCATACAGCTGATCATGAATGAGAAGTGTCCAACACGTGCTGCCAAAGATTCCTCTAGCACCTAGACCACATTTCAGCCAATACTTTTGTTTTCTGGAAAGCACTTCTACCTCCTTATGATGGTTACAAAGTTTATATGAGTATCTTGGACCCTCTCTGAATTTTCATGTCAATTACCCTGCCACAACTCCTTAAGTTTTCTTAGATTTTCCAGCCTTGTTGAACTTTAGTCATAGTATTCTCTTTGAGCATTTCTGAGTGGGAGGTACTTTAAGAAATGTGACATTAGACACTTGCCCACTCAAAGTTACTCTTTGACATGCATCAGCCCTCACATACACCATTGGGGTGCACCTTGTGTATGGTGGCCCATAAGGCTCCCAGGTTTGGAAAGCTTAATGTCTGTTCCATATTCTTATTTGATGAGGGATTGTTCAGGACCCAGCATTACTTTGGTGGTTCATATGCCAAAGTGACACTATTTCTTGATAACTGATGAGATCTGATCCTTATTGCAAATTTGGATATTTGGATCTCAGGAAGAAACTTCTTTTTGACCAGATTTGGTAACCTGATATGGACAGCATACCAGTGAAAGTAAAAAAAATGTTTGTTCAAATGCTGGGTTCCTTTTCTTTCCTGCACTAGAACTAATGTCATCTATTCTCTCTTGATTTAAGATTGACACAGAACAGAAACATTCATATGCTGGGATTTATTTACCATAAAAACAACAAAAGCCTAGAGCAAATTATTTGTTTTATATGAAAAAAAATTACAAATGGGTTGATAGGTGGCAGTGTATGTATGCATGTATGAGTATATGTATGGGACCAGTCCACTAGTCTGCTTCAATTATTTCTTGGCCATTCGTGGAAGATGAGTTTGATTGCTGACAATATTTGAGAAAAATAAAATTTGCTTTTGCCTCACAAGTCTGATGGTCATAAATAATACATGTGTCTATAGGAGCTCAATTTTCCACTCTTCTGCCGTCTTTGAGATTGACCTAAGCAACTCCTGAAGGTCTTAAAGAAATTGGAGGGACACATAGGTTTCTATGGGTATTAGACCCAGAAGTCACCCAAAGCTAGAACCATCTAGACTAGAATTTTAAACCAAGAAGGGATCTTAGAGATTGTTTTAACCCAATCTTCTTGTTTTACAACCCAGAGAGTCTCCTATTAGAATAGCAGCAGAGCCAACATAGCATCTGGTTCCCCTCTTAATCTAGGATTTTTTCCACTAGCCCAGAATATACTTCCTGAGAATCTTCTCCATCTTAAAATTTAGTGCTGTTGCTATTAAGCTTGGGAATTTATAAGCATTTGTCCCAGGTTGCCTGGTTTTGATTGATTTTACGTATAGTACATTGGCAAAGGATCAAAACCATGGGGCAGGCACAAACTCTTTTCAGAGTTCTGTCCCTAGATAAATCTGACAGGCATCACATAATGATGAAGGCCTGATACCCACTCACCTAAAAGATAGGTTTTATTAACAATAAAACAACCATCCGGATTTCAGCCAACATTACGGTGTTGGCACCAGATCACATCTATCTGCCTGTCTAGACAAATCCCTCAACATCCAGGCACTTGGGGAAGTGAAATGAGAATTGTTATAAAGGAATAGGAGACTCTAGTCCATTATATTACAGCGTATTTCCAAAAACAAAAATGTCTCAAAATTCAAAACACACAAGTTACATCTAACAAAGTATTTGAAAGAAAGGGAAGATCTTCCTATTTTCTACATTCTCACATATCTTCCTACACCAAGGTATAGAGCCCCCAAGGAATGAAGTTATATCTAAATACAATATGACACCATACCAATATCTCAATACAATATGTACACATCCTGGCAACCCTTGCTTGTCTCCCAGCCAGAACCCAGTTGACGTAACTTGAATGCCAGCCCTCACTGGAACCCTTTTAGATGTCCCCTGACTTAGGTTTGGTGCTTGATTTCTATTATTCCACTTAACTCGTGAAGTCCTCAAAGAGTTCTAAAAAAATAGATCTGTATACTTGGTTGAGAGGGTATATGCAATCATATTCTGTCACCACTACAACTACAGAGTTGTCTGTAGATGTTGTATGTTGTTTAAAGAAGGAACCTTTAGATGCTGCACCTTCTCCACTAGAGAGGAAAGATGGCAGGAGAAAATGGAATAGAAAAAACTTCAAAATAAAATTGTTCATTGGCTAGGTATTTAGACAAGCTCCTACATGTACATATTATACACCAGTTTATGAAAATAAAGTAGCTTTCTTTAAGGCCCAGTTCTAAATGCATATATATGTATATGTATATATATATGTATATGTATATGTATATGTATATTTATATCTATATGTATATGTCTATATACCAGACTATCTCTACAGCAACCTTAATTCTCTGAAGTCTGTCTTCCTTTGGCCTGATGGTTTTACATGTCACCTGAGGAAGACTCCATGCTTCTTAATATTTTGTGGTATATGCTTGAACAAATTGGTGTTAAGCAAGTAAGATTAAGTTTCTTTTTGGTTAGGACCTGTTATATTAAGCTAAACCTTGGTCATGATAAAATTATGTCAAACAGTTCTGTGGTTGTATCTTTGTGCTTCTATCACATCAAACCAGTAAGGTAATTATATTTAAGCAGAAGGAAATAGGGGAGATTAGGCCAGTAATTCTTAACTAGGGGGAATTCTGTCCTGCCAGGTGACATTTGGCAATGTTTGGAAACATTTTTGTTATCACTGTGTGTGTGTGTGTGTGTGTGTGTGTGTGTGTGTGTGTTACTGGTTGCTAGTGGGTAGATACCAGGGATGCTGCTAAACATCTTGCAATCAACATGACAGTCTCCTATGACAAAGACTTATTCAGTCCTAAATGTTAAAAGTGCCGATGTCATGAAACCCTGGAAACTAAACGGAATTAACAGTCTACTCTCAGTCTTCATATGGGAAGTCTAATGACAATGATATCACACCGCCTGTTATGAATCTGTTTCCCCATCTGCAAAATGGGGATAATGAACATGTTCTTTAAAATGATATTATGAGGAATCAAGAAATTATGTATGCAAAATGCTCTGATTTCTTTGGAAAAAAGGGTCTCTAAAAAATCACAGCACAGTTATTACTGCATTATTATGAGCTCATGAAATTGTGTCTACTCCTCCTCCTCAAAAATAATTCCTCCAGGAAAAGAAAACAAACTAGAAATGATCTCATCATGATTACACCTGCCACACCAAAAAACAGACACAGTTCAGAGAAACTAAATTCTTTCCCTCTAGCAATGAAGTAAGCTGCGTCTGTAATTAAGATCTTAATAAGGGAGGCAGGAGGCTTGGGCAGACGCTGCAGGCTATGAGGCACAGAGCTACCAAGCCAGGTTTAAAACCAGAACAACTGAAATACAATCCCCTTGCTGCTTAACCTCTCAGGTGTTCTCTGCTCAAGTCCATATTGCAAAATGGGCTTTCCGTCATTTCTAAAGATGCTTATTTCTGCAAGAAGAAGAAAAAGAAAAAGGACCACTCTATTATTTATAAGCTAATGTTATTTATAACTCTATGTGAAAAATTTGCCTGTATTAACTTAAAAAAACTTCTTAGATAATTTCCGGTCAAGAGGCTGATGTAGGGAAAAGGGATAATGCCTTCGATGGTTGACTGATCTCTGGAGCAGCTCATATTGACTGTCTAGAGTGACCACATGTTCCTGAACTTTACAAGATAGGCCTAGTTTCAAATATCCTTCCCATTGTCAGACCATATGTCCCATCTGGGGGTTTGTGAAATATGGATATATTTCCCTAAATTTCCTACACGAATTACATATATTTTAAACTAAAAATAAAAGATAGGTCTGCAAGTATATATCATGCTAATGGGTCTGCCTTGGGAGGAAAGATTTGGGAGGAAAAAAGATAGGTTTGATAAGAGTCTTTGATTCAGTCAATGGACATGTTTTCTAAATGGCAAGATTATCTTTATAAAGAAGTGAGATATATTCCAAAGGCATCTGGGCCTCTGTGAGACTGTCTAGAACTCCAGCTTCACAGTGAATGGGGTTATTAAGAGAGAGAATGCTGTTGAGCTAGCTGTATTTCTATTGTTCTCTACCCTGACCCCCATTTAAGGGCATGCTCATCACACTTAGCTCTGAGTGAAAAAAGTTGGAGAATCAGAGAATAGCATGAAATTCTACCCCAGAGGTACACTCAAGGGAAAAGAGGATTTCAAAATGTTGCTCTGCCAACCCTGTTGTGATACTATTGAAATCTGCTGGTCCACTCAACTGTTTTGTGCCAAACTCTGTTATACCGCAAATGATTAGTAACACACACACTCGCCCCTCATTGACAGATTACTAACATGTACTATTAGATACTAAAGACTCTGAACTCTAAGAGGCATGGAGTGTTTGGAAGTCTATTTTATCCCCTTCCCAGTGAGCTGACTTTGCTTATTATGGTTATTGAGAGTTGGGGGCTGGGCAGCTGGGGTATCTCAGCCCATTCTTTCAGTAGAGTGCAGAGCCTGGTGACAGAGAAGCCTACACAAGCCAGCCACATCTCCTGTGGGGTGAAGTGTTAAGTTAAGGGCAACAAACTGACTACCATAAAATAATGAGATTAAGGCTAATTCGTACAAGAGATAGCATGGGTTTCCACATAACTAAAATAAATTAGGAAAAATATTAATGATACATCATCCTAGCTAAATATATATTGCTTTAATAAATAGAAAGATCTGGTTCAAATCTTAACCTTATATACCTTTCGGTTGTTGCAACTTTCTATTGAGCTTCACAAATAATCGCCTCCCACTGCCACACACACAAACACACACACAGTAAAGAAAGGAAATTAAAAAGGAGCTATCAAACATTTTTCTGCAACGCTTGTACTTCTACATATTCGTGGTTGCTCAGTCTTCATTTCTAGTAAACATAAACATTAATATTCCACATAAGGAATATTTTTGGTAACATAACTATTACCTTGACATAGTAGAAATATCAGCAGGAATTCTCATTTGCAGCATAAACACCAAGATTTACAAAGAAATAAGACACCTCCAAATCAGTGAACCCAGCTTTGAATAAGGACCATGAACCACCTATTTAAACATTACTTAATACCATTAATGGCTGGGAAGGACAAGATCATTTTAAAGAATAAAATGGTATTTACTAGTCCATGGTGGGGTCCAGGTATATATTGAGAACATTCTACTGGCAATTTTTATATCTCCATGATTTGCTGCCCACTCCCTACTTTAACCATGTAAAACCACTGTCACACGCCATCACTACTCATATTTTCTGGAGTGTCTGTTCTATCTTCCTTAAAGTACAGACCTCGATTCACCTGCATCACATTGCCTACTAAACTATAGTCTAAAAGAATTACTCTTTCTTTGGCGAGTGGAAAGGGTCACTGACAGGGCCATTTATCCTGAAATGAAGATTCCTTAGGAAGATAGTCTTTTGCAGCTAGGCAGTAATGTTCCCCAGGCATAAAGAGTCCTCATTAACTGGTAAGAATTACTGCAGGGAGATGACTGGAATGTTCAAAGTAAATAAAATGGAGGGGGATGTTGCTGACGAAGTATAAATAGATTTTTTGGGGGGAGAGGGTCCTCTTTCCATGCTCATAGTCTTTGCAATCATCCATTGCCTAGGAAACCAGCAGCTATTCTCTGGAATTTTAAGTTGGAAATACAGTATTTCTTTCCAGTGGCCTTGTTTTGTTTATCTTGGCAAGGAGGATTGATAATTAAGTCTATATGTTACTGCAGAGTGATGCCATGGTCTCGGTGGCTGGCATTTCAAACCAATTTGTTTAGGTTTCTTTCTAACCTTAAAGTGATCTAAAAATAGATAGACCTCTTACTTTACAGCTACATCACTCTGACTACAATAGGATAAGGGATATAGTTAACACTGAACTTCTGTACCATCTTTGCATTGTACCTTTGACTTTTTAAATTGATGAATTTTTCTTTTCCTCGACTAATATTTTTGTTTTGGGGAAACAATTCTAGTGAATGTTTCCTCTTAAATTTGTATCTATATAATGCCTGTATATCCATGTATTTGTGGGTATATATACATTGTATATATAGCTTATAATGTGTCATATAATAGCTGCTATTTTTAAATGCCTACTATGTGCTAGAAGCTGTTGATTTTCGTATCTTATAGCTTTACAACTATATGATATGACAGATATTTTTAAAATCCAATTTTTATAAATGAAGACATGAAAGCCTGAAGTAGCCTACTTAGGAAGTAACCTAAGTAGGATTTGAAATAAAACCCATGTTCTTTCAACTTAATGCCATATTCATTAAGACTTTTTAAAATGGAGATTTCTATAAGTATTTTATGTTACTTAACATTCAGTTCAACATTAGTTCAGTACTTACTATGAAGGATCTATACTTTCAGGAATATCAAATCTTATTAACAACAGTGAAGATACCAAGTCATTAATATATTAGCAAGTGGGCAAATGGATGTGCTGGTAATTCCTTATGTGTGGCATTTACATTTCTGCAATACATATCCAGGTCCATGGGATACTCAATAATACTCAACCATCTTAAACTAGTAACTGGGATTTTGACATTATCTTGTCACCAAGTCTTGAGTCCACACTATCCTTTCAACATCTATTGAGCATTTACTGTACAAAGAAAGCTGGAGCTGACTGGCATTGTCCACTTACCATATGTCAGGAGCCACGGTAAGTACTTACATTCATATATTATCATGTTTAGGCCTTAGAACAATAACATGAGGCAGTTATTATTCCTGTTTCCAGATAAGAAAACTGAGGTTCAGAGAGCTTAACTTGCCTAAAGTTACAGAGCATTAAATCACAAGAAATAATAATGCCTTCCTCTAAAGCTCATGCTGCATCTTATCTATACTACAGGAACATGCAAGACAAAGGCCCTGTCACCTGCCACAACAAATCCTAGATCATACTTTTTATTCAATGACTTGTTTATTGATCTGGCTCTACATATAAATAAAGGCCACCCTTACTTCTTTATTGTATTCAATGGAGCTTACCTAAAACTGGACAGACCCATTGGGCAACCTGTATGAGTTACAGGTATCATTTAGATAGTGATTTGATTGAAAAGGGTTAATAAGGTTGGTAGTACTAACAGAGTAGGGCAGAGGTAAAAAAGCCTATTGTAGGGAGTCATGGAGATACAAGTTTGGGCTTTTGATTACTTCATAATGTGGATGAATGAGGAGACTTGACCTGTGGGAAGTACAGACTAACCAAGTCATGTAGGTGCAGATAGGAGAAAATAAGTGAGAGAGCAGCACAAGACTAAGATTTCCCACAGTAGAGTCAAGAGAGGAGAGAGGTGGGGTACAGCGTGTGCTCTGAGGGTGTCACATCTGTGTGGGCTGGGAAGGTCAGCCCTACAGAAGTCTGGTATTAAAGAAGGATAAGGAATGCTTGAATGAGAGACAATGAGGTCATAAGGGCACACACAAAAAGGAAGGGAATTTGCAAAGGAGCTGAAAAAGTAGAGAGGAAGTTGTTTTAAGAAGTCTTGGGGGCAGGGCGGTGCAGACAGGAAGCCACTGATGAATTCTGAGAAGAGGATCCATGTAGATCCCAGCAAGAAAAGGATGCTAAAGGCATCATTGTTATGTCCACACTGTGCAACTTGCTAAATTTGGTATTATCAGAAAATCTTCAGCTCTACAAAGACTTTCATCTCTGTGTAGGTAAGTCATTTAGTCACATAAATGGGTTTGGTCAATAAATAAATAATATATAAACAAACAATTAAGATATTTCAAAGCATCTTTTGGGGAGAGGCAGGAGTTTCTAATTCGATTGAGTGTAATAAATCATCTAAAAAGAATAAAGAATTTAAAACCAAAATGTCAAAGCAAGGAAAGAACTGGGAATTGTATAGGTCATAAATGGCCATTTAACTAAATAGAGGCAGCTTAATTATTTTTTCCTCAAGCTAGCTTGAGAAAATAAAAGTATTTCCAAAGTCCCCCCAAAAGTTTTAAGTAGTATACACTTTCTCGTTCCCCTAAACTTGCTCACATTCAAACAGAACAAAGAAATTTGAATTTCAGAATATAGTTTTCTGATTTGAATTGTAAGTTCCCTCTGTAATTTTTCTTCAGTCCAAGCATTTAAAAATGAATTTGTTGAATGGTAGATTAGATAAGTAATTTAGAATTTTAATGGCGGCCCACAGAGTTCAGAAATTTGGCAAAGTTACAAAAGCTGCTCAGCTATTAGAGATCAGACAGGCAGCGCCTGCTGAGCACCGACCTGGCCTGAGCCAGCATAAAGGGGGTGGGGTTTCCCGCCTCTGCTCAAATACAGCTGTACATTGGCCCTTCAATCACCCTCCTGCCAGAGAGCAGCCAAAATCCACCTCCAGACCCCCAGGAGTGAGCTTTGCTGAGTGAGCCACAGTCCCTTCTCCCCATTTCAGAACGTGTTCTGTATATTCAGAGTAGCGTTGTAGAAAACTCTTAATAAATAAAGCCCCCATAATTTACTATCACAGAACCTCAGGCTGAATCTTTAAGAGAAATATAATATTAAGTACACATGAGCATGACTACAGCCTTCCTATGAACAAATTAAAAAACATACAATGAAATAAAAATGGACTAGATAGGTGCTAATCAAAAAAGTTTACCAAAGTAATAGCTCACATTCCACAGTTCTCAAGATTATTGTAAATACATAGCTGACTGACCTGGAGTAGAAGTGCAAAATGAGTGGAAGTTTGGTTGTTCTCCAGTTATGATCCCTTAAGTAGCCAAACCAGATAATCTGGTTTAAAAAAAAATCTTATAGTGGCTGGATTATAAATTTCTCAGTGAACATTTTTAAATCTGACTGCACTAAATTTACAGTGTATAGTGCAATACAGTGTTTAAAAGATAATTCCTTACTCCAGGATTTTACAATCTAATAATTATCTGACTTTCCTACTTAAGTGACTCAAATTAAACAAATAATGGTGAAACATGCATTTCGCTTTGTTTTGAGTTACTGCCTAAAAAAAAGACTCTATTCTGCAAGAATACTTGGGATGATATAGAGTCTTAAATTTCTTGGGAGAAGAAAACACCATTTATATAGCACATTTTAGGGAGATCACAGATGGTTCTTTCTTTTTCTTTAATAATAGTTTAAGGTCACAAGTTCTGCAACCAGATCATCTTGATTCAAATCCCAGCTCCACAACTTTTTAGCTGTGTGGCTTTGGATAAATTACTTAGCCTCTCTGTGCCATAATGTCCATATTTGAAAAAGAGTATAATTATACCCACCTCAGAGAGTTATTGGGAGAATTAAATATGACAATCCTGTATTGTCATGGTATATCTTAAGAAATGTTATTGATCACTTCTTTAACTTTGTGTCATCTTCTCTACTTAACATTACAAAATCTTCTCCTTAAATAAAGTTATCTATTATTAACAAGAGAGAAAATAGGCTTTATAAGAAAGCGGAAGTAGATTGCTTCAGCTATTGCTTCATTTTGTAGTCAACACAAGGTGTCAATCTGTCATTTGGTCAGTTAGAAAATTCAGGACCTTTGCTGGTGAAGGAATCCACAAGCTAATAAAATCATGTATTTACCTCAATTGGTAGGGTGTTCAACACTGGTAAGACCTGGCAGAGAGGCAGGTTTTCTTTGTGAGGGCCAGGGCCAGAAATTTATATATCTGTTGCAATGATGTTTTCTTTACATAAGAGTAAAACTAAACATGATGAGGTCATGGGATAAAAGTGACTTTAGACTGTCACTTTTGTCACTTTCTAGATTATAACACTAGATGTTAATTTTAGCCCTTTGTACTTTCCAATAATAAATTTATGAACAAATTATCTTTTTTTTTTTCATTTGCAAGCTATTTTTATGTACTAAAGGCATTCCGCAATAGGGAGAGGAGGGACAAAGACTCAATGCAGGCTAAATAACATAAGTCCTATCACTGCTCTAAATAAGGAAACTGTGGAAATTCAGGTGAACTACTTCAAAAAAGAGAACTTTCCTGCCAGATAGAAGGATTTGTTTTTGGTTACACCTTAAAGTCAAATATTAAGAATCTTCAAGATTATCCATTCTTCTGATCTTTCTTATTGAGGCAGATAACAGAAAGCTGATAGTAGAGTGATAACTGATACCTATGTCTTCAGACAGCTTTAACCTTTTCAAGGAGAACTATAACTCATATCTTATAAACACAAGCTTTCAACATTTAGATTTAGGGCTTTGAATTAAGAATTATAACTTTCCAAGAAATGATTTATCACTGAGGTTAGCCAGTGGCTAATAGCCATAACCAAGTATTTACAACATCACATTTAAAAAGGATGGGCCAGTTAAAGTGTACAGATGAAACTTATTGGATTTCATTAACCAATGTCACCATAAAAATAAATAAATAAATAAATAAATAAATAAATAAGGAAGGATAGGCCAGAAGCTTAGATAATTTAGAGAGAAAGTGAAGTAGCTCCCAGCTACCACAATCTGAAGGTCACAGAAGTAATAGAAATTGTCAATCCGAAAGCATAGCCACCTTGCCAGAATTCATTTTAATAATAACACTTTCATTTAAAAGCGCTAAGACTAGTGTCTATTCTAGAATAGAAGTATTCATCCTTTAAGGAAAATCCACACCCAATTCACTGCAATCTGCTCTGTACAGTGTCCCTGGAAACTCCTTGCCTCTATGGGGGTGACTTAAAATGGTATATGCTGAGCAAGTTATAATCCTTTTGCCAAGAATAAACACACAAATGGTGCAAAATGGATGGGAAAATAATGCTGCTGAAGTGTCATGGCACTCTGTAAGCTTCAGGAGACAATAAATTCGCCTGTGCCTTCAGAAGTTCAGTCCATTCAAGCGCCAATAAAAACGTTTTCAAGAAATGGCAAATACTCATTTGTTCTTACAACCAGCATCATTTAAGGATATAAAAATTCTCCATCATCAGCTGTATAACACCTGAGACTTTTAATTTCTACCACCAAAGGTACACATGGCAAACTGCTTGCCGGACCAAACGCTTAAAGCAAAGGCTGAAAACTGCTTTAAGAGCCAGTCTGAGAGACTCAGCAGTTCTGATTCCACTCTTAGCACAGCTTCCCGGCTACCCACGGACAGTGGAGGCCAAGCCTGGGGGAGTTGCGAAAATTTGAGCTAATGCTTGCTCCACTTTAAGTAAGTTAGACACCCTCTGATCTACAGTGGCCGCCACAGATCAGCTCTAAGACTAATTCCCCAAAACTTTCAGTGGAGATAGACCTCAGCATGCTGTGAACTCCCAGAGTGGGTCTTAGCGACTGGGTCTCTGCCTGCCTGTTTGTATGCCAAATTCAGTGACTGAAACCCATCTCAGAATTCTCTTGGGCATACAAGGCGTCCCTGCACAGGAGCTGTCACAATGGAACACACACACACACACACACACACACACACACACACACACCGAAACCTCATGTAAAAGGCCCTCTCTTACCTTATACTTCATCTCGGCAGGGGTGAGCTGAGTCGTTTTCCTACACTAGTTAGACTGCATTAAGCACTGGCGTGCCCGCGCCTCCATCGAGTGTAGTGCTAAATGAAAGCGAGAACGTTCCCGGGCTGAGACCGGTTTTTCAGTCCTTTCGCGCGGAGCTGCGACACAGCTATGCTGCAAAGCCTCTGAGCTCACTGTTTTGATCCAAGCGGGACCGTCACGCACTGTATTTGCATACCCTGCCGTCATTGGCTAGTAGGCCAAGGTAATGTGATGCTCCGCCCAGTTCTTAACTTCTGAAAACCGACAAAGAACTTGTAATATGATCATTTATTTTACGCTATCAGAAAGGTTGGAAAATAAAACAGTGAGGAACCGTTCCCAATTTTACCCTCGCCCCAAAAAACCTGGGAAAAGGAGATAATTTTTTTTTAAATTAATCTACGTTTTAAAGAAATAGAATTCACAAAGCAGTCTGACAGTTGTGCTTCCTGTGACCTAGCAACTACTTCATAAACCCATTTCATTTCAAAGCCATTCACTTCTCAATCTTTACATGAAACGAATTCTGGGGAACAAAAGGTTTTCTGTCTCCGGGCCCCTTTTTACTAACTACCCCTGCTGATATCTCTCTCTCTCTCCTTCTCTCTTCCCTCCCTCTCCTTTTTTGTGGCTGTTTGCTTTTTTTGTTCTTTTCAGTGTTCAAAGTACTTGCGACGTCAGTCTGCAAGGAGACAGAATATAATTCTCCCTCAGTGAAAAGGAACTCCCTCGCCCAGGCACCAGGGTTCCCTGACCAGCTTCTTACTAGGGCTTCACAAAATTGAGTGTCAGCCACATTCAATGACCTTCTCTGGCTTTGCTGAGGATAATGGTTAGATGTGACCCCTCAGATGGGGCTGGCTAGTGCACACCCTATATATCATCACTGTCCACAGAATACTGTGTTCTTTGATGGCTGGCATTTCTAGCTCCAGCTTTGAATACTGCAGTTTTTCTTCCTGACCTCTCTCCTGAAGGTGACCCCTTAACCCACCAACACTTATTATCCAAGGAACAAAAAGATGCCTACTGTTTGACGAGACTTGTTAAAAAGACCCATCTCTCCACAGTGAAGCACAGGACATTTGATTCAGCTTCCCGATTTCTGTAGAGAAAGACATCACCCAGGAGAGGACAAAAATGGTTACTTTTAGCAACTTTCCTGAAGGATAGAGAGGTGAGGGGAAAATTCCCTCTAACTGGGCCTTGGGATTCAGAAGTAGTGAGTGCAGACAGTAGCTGTCCCTGAGTGGAATAGACTCCAACCAGACTACATGACTTAGATGGAAAAATCAGCCCTTATTTTTTTCGTGACCAAGTTGGACCAGAATCAGTTTGATTTGTCCCCCACCCTTCCCATTCTCAATGGATTAAAATTACTTTTAAGATCTAAGCAAAAAGATTAGGAGAACAGCTGCCTTACAAAAGTAGTTTCCAGATCCAGGGCTCACAGTTTAGTTTGCAATTTAATGTGGCACCTATTCCCTGGACATGACCCCCAGGTGGTCATAATGAGGTTGACACACCGGTTTGGGCATTCGCTAGGCCTTGCTATTCCTCATTTAGCCTTAGAGTGAAAATGAGCCTGACTGATTCTGCAAGGTCTTTCTGAACTCAAGCTAAGCATGAAAAATACTGCAGTTAGCAAAGATATTCCTAACAGTCCCACAGACTTATGGGAGAGTCGTTAGCTTGCAGGAAATTGTTTTTGGTGTCTGCTTGAGTTAGTCAAAGGCCTTCCCATCTGTAAGATGAGTCTTGTGGCCTCCAGGAGATCTAGATAACATTCCTTTGGCTTCCTAAGCAGGAAAGCTGAATCCTCCTTCTGTTTTGTTTGATGAGTACCTTTGAGTAGTGAACACTATCTCACCCCATTTTAATGCTTTCAAAACAGTTTCCCAATACAGAAGCTAGGGCTTTTTGTCATTCATTCTCTACTAGAAAGCTTAATTCACATCAAGTGGCCGTCCCACTTTCCTGTTTCTGTCCTGTACAGTAAGACAGTTAAAATCCACCTGAAGTTCATTTCATGGTAGTTTGGGTCATTGTATTGTTAGTTTCATAAAGGAAAGCACAAGGATGTTGAAGGCAGTTAAACCTGTGTTAGAAGCTCAACAAATTTCTTAACTTCCTAATTTTGGTGTTGTGAAGTATAAAATAGAAAAACTAATAATGTGTACCTGCTAGGATTATAATAAAGATTATCTGAGATAGTGCAGATAGATAGTAACAGTACATGGCACATAGTAAGATCTTAATAAGTGGTTATTATTATTACTTTAATATTAAATTTATTATATATTACTTTTTACTATATTATATACTATTAATATTAAACATCAAGTAAATAATATTATATTTAATTATTTAATTAGTTAGAACTATTTTCACTATTAGACTGTGAATGATATTAAAAGCGTGGTAGGAATTCAGGGAAAGGGGGAGGAATCCCTTCATTTGTATGCCATCCATTCACAGGGCAGCTTCCTAGTTTAAGAAATATCAATTGAGCACCTACTATGTGTCAAGTACTGTTCTGGGTGGGAAGAATACAACAGCCCAGGCAAGGTCTTACCCTCATGGAGCTTACAGTCTAGTGGGAGTGGGGGACAATAATTAAATGAATATATAGTTTAAATCTGGAGTGATAAACGCCATAAAGAAAAATTAAGCAGGGAAAATTGCTAGAAGAAAACAGGCCAGGATGGGGTGGGGGACAGTCTTATTTTAGAAAGAGGGGTCAGGTAAGACCCTCTAAGGAGGTAATGTTAAAGCAGAAGTCTGAGTAACATGAGAGATACCCTTAAATATCTGGGAAAGAACATTCTAGATAGAGGAAGTGGCCAATGGCGTTTGAGGAATAATGAGCTTGGTATATTTAAGAGCAGTGAGTAGTCCATACACCCCATAAGGGGGCACCCAGGGAAGGGGTGAAGAGGACAAGCTCAGAGAGGTCGGTGGTAGCAGTTTGGGTTTTCTCTTGAATGTGACAGGAAGTCACTGATGCATTTAGAGCAGGGAATGATGTGATCTGTTTCTCTGTTTTTACCTTTTGTTTAAACACTCAAGGACAGCAGGCTATTAAAATATTGAGCTCTGGTTTTAATGCAGTTTATATAATGCAGGTAGTAATTACATTATTAATGTCATCCAGAATTTTTCCTTCAAAACCTTTTGGGGAAACACAAATTCTCTCAATGAACAGTGAAACAAGCTTCTCCCCATCTACTACCTGAAATTTGGGATGTAAAAATACCTTTTAAACTGTGCCATATAAATGCTGCTGATTGATTTGTAGAGTTGTTCTAGTACTCCCACGGGCTAAAATGGGCTCCACCCCTATCCTGTGCCCACCAGCACTCTCTTAGCCTGTCAACCTTGCCACCTGCCTGTTTGTCTGCCAAGGGCTCTGTCTCCCCAGACACTCACTCCAGCAGGCAGGAGCAAAGGAAACGGCATTGAATGTCATCCAACAATTTTCCAGCTGCCACTGGGCATTAGCATGGATACTGCAGAAAGTCAAGACTATGTCAGAGTGAAGAGATTCATTCTTTGTCTACAACCATGTAGCTGCCGCCTAAGAGTGAAGGGCAAGCAGAGCATATGAGGACAGGAAGTGACCTGGGAAGTCTAGTTCAGCCCTTCATACAGAGGACAAAGACACTGTGCAGAGAGCGAACACCCTCACAGGCTCTCCTACCTCCCCTTGCCCCGGTTTAGATCAGAGCAACAGTCAATACTTCAGACCTCCGTATCTCTTGTCTGGCTTAGTCCAGTCATTCTTTATAGTGTCCCTGCCTGAGATCTCTTCCTGCTCCCCCATTGCTGCTTGTTTAATTTCTAGAGTACAGAGCCAATCACATTACTACTATGTTTAAAAACCCCTAGGAGCACCTCGATGCCTTAAAAAACAAAATATGCACACTTTGGTGTAGACTATATCTGAGCTCACCCTCTCTTTCTGGCCTCATCTCCCATGATCTCCTCACTCCACATCCCACACATTCTAGCTACAAGCAGGGTGTGTGTGTGTGTGTGTGTGTGTGTGTGTGTGTGAACTCACCAAATCCAAGACGCACTAATACCATCTTGACTTTGCACAGAGGAGTCCCTCTGCAGAGGTTGTCCTCCCTTCACTCCTCTGCTCTCAAGCCTACCCCCAACACTGACTTGTTTGTGCTTACATGTCAGCAACTCTCGCCCTGCTCATCCCACCCTTTTAGAACTAATTCCTCCTTCTCTTTACTACTATGCCACCATTGTACTTGGAAATACGGGGTATTATTATGAAGCTCTTCCATGCTGTATCTTATTGATTTATTGACGTCTGTTTTCCCAGCTTCAAGGTGAGCTCAAGAGGTTTGGGATACTAACTTGTTCAACAAACACTGTGTCCCCTGCAGGCTTATACCTTATAAGCGTTTAAATGCTTGCTGAATGAATGATTAAAAGGATAAATGCAACTTCGAAGAATGTGTGTTATCTGGAGGTTCTGTCTGATACCCATGAAAAGAATGGGGAGGACTCATGTTATGTCAGCAGTGCAGTTTACACTTATTAGAAGTGGAGCTAAGATGTATTTTTTCAGAATCAACTTGAGTCCTGTTGCCACTTCTGGCTCTTGGACAGGGGTCAGTTCTTGGCTTGTGAGCACCTATTTTTACATGACCTATGAGCTAAGAGATACCTTTTTAAATGGAAGAAATCAAAAGAAGAATATTATTTCATGACATGAAAATTATGTGAAATTTGAATTTCAGTGTCTATAAATATTTATTGGAACACAGGCACCCAATCATTTATGCATTGTCTTTTGAGCTGCAATGTCAGATATGTGTAGGTTGCATCAGAGGTGGTAAAAAATGTATGCAAAGCTAAAAAAACGTATTATCTGGACTTCCACAGAAGTTTGCCGATCTATGTTCTAGAATAGTGCAAAATAAATCCATCCCTGAGTTCAAACTAAAGCATAGATCCTTCCACATTCACAGAGAAACAATTTAGAAATACCTATTATGGGGTCATGTTTTACCATTTCTAATTTGATATCGTTTTTTAAAAAAGTCTAGATATACCAAAGTTATTTCAAAAAATAATCTGAGACAGCAACTTTTCAATTCTACGTGTCTCCAGAAACCTCCCAAAACAAAGATGAGCCATTGAGAGTTTTCTTTAATCTAACTGGCCCCCTAGTTCATCCCATCTCAATTGAAACCATCCCTGATGCCAGGTACTGTGTTAGATATTCACAAACGTTATTTCATTTAATATTCTTTTTATGTAACAACCCTGTGAGGTAGATTGTAGTGCTCTAGTTTTACATGTAACAAAACTGAGACTTGGAGAGATTCTACAACTGGCACAAAGTTATGGATGGGTGAGTGGCAGCTCTGATACTGAATGCAGGCTTTCCGGCTCCTGAGACTGCGGTGTGTTATACTACCCAAGGCTTCATCTGGGTGCCTTTGTCGTCTGAGTCTCCATTTGTAAGATAGATAGTGTCTAATATTCTAGTGGGACTAAGCCTAACAAAGCATTCTTCTCAAGTTGTGACTAGGGATAAGAGCGTGCATACAAACAAATACACCTCTTACTCACTTGTACTTTCAGGTCTATATATATGTTGTCCCTCTTGCCTAGACTGCCCTTCTTTCATCATTCTGCTTACTTATATCCTACCTTTCCCCCAGTTTGAACTCCATTTACTTCATTAAACCTTTTCTAGAAAATCTCCCCATTGTTCATATTCCCCGAAATACCCTCTGTGTCTCTCTCATCACCCATGGCCACAGCGCTCCCCAAATCTGACCTCCTTAAAAAACAACCTTGAATGCTGGGACTTCTCCCATGCAAGCTGGATTTAGTGGGCCTGGTATAAGGCCTTGTAATTTACACATTCAAAAGATCCTATGATTCTGTATACAGTTTTATGTGTGTAGTATATCATTTAGTGCTTAGTTATTGCACTGTACTGTTTCACCTGTGAGAGCTTCTTCTCCACAATAAGATCTTAAATGACTTGTAGAAGGAGATCCTAGCTTTTCTTCAGCTGTATCCCCTTCTGCACTTAAGTAGCTAACTGAATCTCATCTTATGTCTTCTCAAAGGCCTGTGTCTTGTCCATGCACCCTTTCTTTACTGACGTCAACATGGAAAACATAAATCACTTACAGCAGGTAGGAGAAAGAACATCTTTCACTCTAGGCAATAGCCTTCTTTTATCTGTTGAGCATGTCAAAATCTAGGAATGAATGAAAGTCTACTACTGGAGAAAAGCTCCAAGAACAGTTTTTAATGCTTGCTTCTTAATGTGCTGTGGAATGGAGTTTTCATTCATTTTTCCTCTGCTAATATTTTGGCACAAGAGACCTCATGAAGGCCATCCAACCCCAACTCCCATGCCTTTTAACTACAGTGTAACTGTGTCCTAGGAATAAACTCTGTTTTCTGAAAGATTTGTTAAAGGCATTGTTTAAAAATATTTGTTGTTGCAGATGGGGGGTGGTGTTTATTAAAAAGGCTTGTTGACTCATGATTTCTGAATTACTTCTAATTTTGTTCCTCCCTGACTTATTTCTTATTTTCACTCAATGGTGAGCCACCTGCGGTGGGGTGTGGCTCTAGACAACAGAGATTAGAAATGATTCCTCTAGATCTCTGTTTCCTGCATGACATGGTGGATTCCCACATTGTGAAGACTTTACAAGGTCTCATTGATCCTTCACTCAGCCAAATTTATAAGTGTGTTATTATTACTATCCTTTTAAAAATCCACCACCCTCTTTTCCCAACCTCAGTACCACTGCTTTCTGCCTTTCATCTCACACTCTTTGAGGTGGCTTTAATCTTCCCAAGCGTAATGTATTAAAATTGAGTGCCTTAGGTCCCTCTCAGTCCTTGATTAACTATGAATGATTACATGTAATACTGTGCTACTAAGAACCCAGTGAAACCCTGTAAATGAGATGATTGTGGGCACTACTTTGACTTGATTTTTGAAAACCTGTGCAATTGTGAAGTTTTTGATGCTATACATATACATGTACATATACATACACATACACATACATGTACATATACAATAGTATTATTATAACTTTGGAATACTTAATTACTACCTTTTTCCCCCAAAGAACTAAACAATGTAACAGATTAAATTACATAGTAAGCAAATTCACTCAACTCCAGTGAAATACAAGCAATTGTGAGGCTCCATTTTAGCACTTAGTATTCTCTTCATATGAACAATTTGGGGGGAGTTCATTTATGGGTGAAATTATATGAAAAATTAGAAACACATAATAAAGGATTAGGTTTATTTATCTTTATAAATGTGCAAAAGTTTAAATTTCTACTATGTATATGTATCCTGCTGGGCCAAGGAATGAAGTTCAGTGGAACAAAAGGAGTTTAATAGTAAACTTGTGCAGACTGCCTGGCAAAGGCTTTCTCCTGTTTTCTCTAGCCATGAAGTATTCTGTTATTGAATGCTTTAGTTTGTCCAAATAAACAATTGTTATACAAAACTGTCATAGAAATCTCTTCTGCTAGTAGAAACTTTAGACTGTGGATTTTTGCAAAGGTCAAGGTGATCTGTCAAGACCAAATAAACAGGAATTCCATAACTGGAGGGAGAATGGTCTTCTACTCTTTCCGAAGACACTGCCCAACACAATAATAGTGCTACATAATATTTATTAAATAAGAAGGAACAAAGGCAGTATGTTCTTTCTTGTTAACTTTTGTTCTTCCTTTATATATTCTTAAATTTGCAACATCTTCCTGATCCCTCTTCGCATATATATTATCACTGTAGATATACTACGACATGGTAACATGACCTAATATGCTAGAACTTTGCAGCCCCCTTCTCATTCTTCACTTTTTGCTCCTGTCTAAGTGGACTAAACAGAGAAGCTAATGGACTATGTGACCTAAATTCCTGCATGGGACTGAATGTTCTGTTTCCAATCTACTCCCAAGCTTTACCATTCTCCAGACACTCTGGCTGCTAAAGGTTACCTTCCACATCCAGCATCCTGTAGAACTCTAGTGTGGAGGTGGGGTGGAAAAGAATAGGGGAGCATGGGAGTGGGTGTTTTAAACACCAAAATACCACTTTCCTGCAGACACGGGCTAAACCATTTCTTTGTATTTGGAGACATATTCTGCTTCTGGGCCCTATAAGAGCTTAGTTGACCCAGTTCTCCAAGGAAGCCTGCCTCCTGTTCCTTAGTGTTCTCCTCAGCTGAGGCTAGTGAGTTGTCCAGCAGGCCCCGTCCCAGGGCATCTGGTCTGTCTGGCTGGCCCAGGCAGCCGCCAGCTGGTGCTGATGAGCGAGTAAAAGGAATCTGAGTAATGCAGGGCCTGGGGTTGGGTAGGGGGTGGCAGGATGGGAGGAATGTGGTATGGGGACACAGCACACCCGGCATTGTTAAATACAAACTTTTGAAGAGTTTGATTCATTTTAGAAAGCAAACAAAATGCTCCAGCTATCAGCAATCTTATTTTGTCTGCCAGAGGAATGCCTTTCCAGCGTGGGCCAGGGACTGGGCACTTGCAGAGACACCAGCATCCACCCTTGACTTGCTATGTGGAGAGTAGACAGCACATTCCATTCTGCCCACTGAAGCTGAGAAATAAAGAGCGGCTCCCTTCTTTATAAGAAAAACCGAAGGGGAGCCCTGCTAATTAGCATGCCCCAGGACTTTAAGGCTTACTCACTCACAACCACTGAGGTTTACAGATGTTAAGTATAAGTTCCCTTAATTTGCTTAGGTCCTGGCACCCTGTGATTTCAGACTAGAGGGTGTAGACAAGGGGTATTGCAAGGATTTTCTTGAGCTTCATTGCCTGCAGTTCTTATGACTCATGCTTTAATCAGCCTTTGGAACTTCTGGTCTTTGGAAAGGTAGAGGGTTGGGAGAAAAAGCAAGGCTTATGCCCTTCCTGCCCTTAGAAGATAGGGGCCACATGTTCCACAGCTTTCAATTTTGCCATCTCAAAACATTGCTCTATATCGTCAAAAGCCATCTCTTGTGCAGTTCTGGGAACCCGCGGTGGGTGGGGGGGGAGGGGGGAGTGTGGATCTTTCCTCCTTATTCAGACAGCTCTGTGCTTTTTAAGCCCCGCTCTCAAGCCTACTCTGGGACTCCACTCCCAAACCCTCCCTTCTCTCATTTGCACCCCCAATCTTTCATATTCTGGTCTCTACAAGTACGTTCATGTCTTCCTTGTCCTAAATACAGATCCACAGTTCCTTGTTCAAAAACCTGGAGCCCAGACAAGTTGTGGAATTCAGACTATTTTAGATTTTAGAAACAGATTTAACATCCGTACCACATACTACAAAACCAGTGGTACCCAGGCCAGCATATCCCATATGCAAACTCAGTCATATTTCGGCATTTAAATATACCAAGAGTCATACCAAGTGAAGTAAATGAAGAATATGTATCACTTTAGGCCAAGCCTGGTCAGGTTTCACTGCCAAATGAGTAATGAAAGCACTATAGACTTTTATACTTTATAATGGTAGGTAAGCGTGGGCCACCAATACACTTTCTAGTTCTTCTGTACCTTTTTTTTGCCACCTGTTTCCCTCAACATCAAACCAAGTACTCCCTCTCTTTCACTTGCCAAACCAGAGGGTGAACAGAGTCCTGGCCTCCTACTCAGACCCCCTCATCGCTGATGCTGCCATCCACTCAACTGACCACCACGTAGGCCAGTGCTTCTCAAGCTCTGCACTGTAAAATATCAGTGTTTTCCATTCCCAATCCATCCTGAGCCACTAGTTTTGTAAACTACAGGTTTTTCCCACTATCTGAAAGCAGAGCATTCTTACGGAATCTTTTGTAACCTGAAATGGTATAAAATTTAGAAGCGATAATCTTAGGACACATCTTGCTAACTGATGCACAAAATACATGGAGATAAAGCCCAGATGCTCATAGACACAGTTCCAAGCTCTGAGCATAGTCCCCAGGGAGGGCGTCCTGGCCTGTGGGTCATCTTGCTGCTAGGGGTGCTCACTGCCTCTGTAACACTTCAGGCAAAACACAGACCGAATGCCGCTTTCACTTTCCCCCTTGATTCATAAAAGCGAAAACCTCTTCAAATTTCCTTCAGTTAGCGAAAATTGGTGCTAATGTTGGTCTTTTGTAAAAACGAAGTGGCAGAACATGAACTTTTGAAAAGCAGGGGATAACTGTACTTAAAACTAACTAAAAAAAAAATAAAATAAAAAAGATAAAATACAAGCCTCGTTTGTTGTTATTATTACTGAGTTTAGCCAGTATAAAATGAGTCCTGTTTAATTGCTATTGGAGTTGAGAAGTACTTACTCTCCGTTTCGCTCTCACGGTGGCCTGTACAGGGCGTGGCCTGGTGCGAGTCTGTGTATCCTGTTTTGAGGAGCACTACATGAGATCCTCGGCCTCCAATACAAAAGCAGTGGAGGGTTGCCTCGGTCCTCTGCACTCCCCGGCTCCTGGCATTCTCCACTTGTTTTGAAATGGTCTCCTCCTTCAGCTTCCACAGCAATTGGCTCTTCTCACTCTTCTACTTCTCCCATCAATATTTCTCAGTCTTCCTTTCAGACAGGCTTTCCCTGAGGTTCCATTTGCAGCCTTTTTCCTTCTATATTTTCTTTTTTATATATCTTATTCTCTCCAATGACTTCTACACTCATTTCTATGCTGATGACAATCACATCTCCTGATTTGTGTTTTGAATTCCAAACTCTCAGTTGCTACTTCCCTGAAGTATTTTAGAGGCTTCTCATAAACTCCTCATATTCACATATTGTGATGGTCAGTTTCATGTGTCAGCTTGGCTAGGCTACAATACTCAGATATTTGGTCAAATACTAGTCTAGATGTTACTGTGAAGATTTTTTTTTAGCTGAGAACATTTAAATCAGTAGACTTTGAGTAAAGTAGATTACCTTCTGATATGTGGACGGGCCTCATCTAATCAGTTAAAGGATTTAACAGAAAAAGACTGACATCCCCCTAGGAAGAGAGAATTCTGCTCTAGATGGCTTTTGGGCTCGAGCTTCAACATCAGTTTTTCCCTAGGTCTCCACTCTGCCAGGCTGCCCTGCAAATTCTGGACTTTTCAGCTTCCACAATCATGTGAACCCATCCCTTAAATCATCTCTCAATCTCTCTCTCTCTCTCTCTCTCCATTCCCTTTCTCTCTCTCTCTCTTTCTCTCTCTCTCTCTGTTTTTGACTCTGTCTCTGACTCTCTCTCTCTCTCTCTCTCTCTCTCTTTCTCTCTCATACACACACACACATACACACACACATGCCCTATTGGCCTATTGTTTCTGTTTTTCTGGAGAACACTTAATAATACACATAATAAACTTCCCAATGAAATAATGTCTACTTCTAGCTATTCTATTTCTACTGATGATGCCATCATTGTCTCAGGTGCCTATAATAAAAAATTCAGATTTTTGTTTGTTTGTTTTTTCCTCTTACTTCCCATATCCGATCAGCCATGCCAATTTTATACCCTCAACATTTGTGGCATAGATATTCTCCTTTCCATTTTTCTACTAATGGAGCATTTCAACCACCATTCAGGCCTGGTCTGTCATACCAAACAGGACAAGATTATATCCCCTATCCACAGTGATTGGACCAAGAAATTGGCATGTGACTTAGAGAGAATTAATCTGAGGTTTTCTTTGAGATTTTGTAAATGAAGCTTGGGATCATAAACTGTAAATGTATGCTTGGCATTGAATATCTTTTCCTCATTATAGAGAGTGCCTACAGCAGGAAAGTGTGAGTCTACATGCAAAAAGAAATAAAGATATTTAGAGTGGAGGAATGGAGACAACCCCAATCCTGTTGTCTGTGTCTCTGGATTTAGCCATGCCTGAAGTCTACTTATCCAATCTGATTCATAAGGCAATAAATATGCTTTTTTGACTAACCTAGTTAGAATTGAGCCTCTCTCACTTGGAACTATGGTGCCCTGACTAACCCTCTGTAAGAAAGTATTCTCCTAAGAGGCAAAGTCCATACCTTATTAATTTGTACCCATTGTGGCACCACATTTAGGATCATCTCAGTTGACATGTTGCACTGACTTTAAAGATTGTCCTTAAGGTACCAGTTGCATTATAAAATTGTGTGTAAGAGGAGAGGAAGAAATGACAGAAAGAAGCATTTTCTGTGGCTTCTATGATAGCAGAAACAGAATGAAAGCATATGCATTAGGAAAATTCCAGGGTGGTGGTAGTTGGGGGCATGATGACTCAAATGAGAAACTTTTCCTTTCAAATTCATTGATTTACACACACATACTAACAATAAAAGGGATAGCAAGACATATTTTTACTATTATATGTGGGGCGGCAGTGTTGTGTCTACCTGTAGATCCGTATAAATATTTATATTTCCTTGACAATTAACTTGTACTCATTAATCACTGCTGAGATTTCATCCATCTGTCCACCAATACTTACTAATTGCCCAACAGAATCCTAGGCACCATGGGAGTTACAAAGATGAATAATACCCATTGCTGCCCTCACTTCTTAAATACCTATTACGGTAGCAGCCAAGGAGAATTCATGAAGACAAACTTGTGTAGAAAAAAAAAATCACACCGTAAAGTTATGTAAGTTTCTATT
Organism: Eidolon dupreanum; assembly: GCA_028627145.1. Classification (NCBI taxonomy): domain Eukaryota; kingdom Metazoa; phylum Chordata; class Mammalia; order Chiroptera; family Pteropodidae; genus Eidolon; species Eidolon dupreanum. The sequence goes on along the minus strand of CM053502.1, from coordinate 71,624,228 downwards.
TTAAAATCATCTGGTTCTAATTTACTAAATTTAATGCTTTAGAGTCAATGCCAAAGTGCTACATTTGATTTATGGAAATACTTTAGCACATTTTTTCCATCGCGCTCTTGTACAATATATTTACCGCCCTTTTGTTATGGTTAGAAAGATTATGGACCTTAAAAAAGTCCTCTTTATGAGTTTGCTGATATTTTATTATAAAATGCCATAAGATGGAATAAAAAGTCTAGTAAACAATCATATTCACTTAGGAGCATTCCACATGGATTAGCTTTTTGTGTGTGTGTATATATATAGATATATAGATATCTCTCTATATATATATCTATATATATACACACATATGTTTCATATATGTGTATATATATGTGTATGTGTATATATATACATATATATATGTGTGTATATATATATAGATATATATATATCTATATATATATGAAAATTTAACAGAGAGGTCCATCTGAAAAATGGATGTTTAAAAACTTTCACTTTATGCCAAACCACTTTTTTTTTAGGGCAGACAATTCTTTTTTGGGGGAGAGGTATTTAAATAGCATTCATACCATGCTACACTGCTAACAAGATAATAATGTTAATATCAAAAGATAAAAGAATGCCATAGACCCAGACTTCCATCACCCCAGAGAGGGCTTACGAGATATTCCAGTAAAATGACCATTGACATAAGTTCCATTTGTGTCAGTGGCTCAGGGTTGGGGCACTTACCAGCAGAGCAGTGGCACAGTCTACCTCAGATTGAGGGACAAGAGATGCTAGACTGCTCTCACTTAGTCCATTCTCCTTGACATGCTCACCCACTGGTGTCCCAGTTGCACTGAAGAGACATAGATAGATCAGCCCCAGGTCCTAGGAATGAACTACCTTTACATGGCCTTCTGGGCCCTGGGTTTGACTGGCTTCCTTGGCATGGAAGTTTGGCAAATACCTGAGGCATTTTATAGAAATATCACTGAAGCCTCCCAGACATGTTGTGGTTTAGCCAATAAAACCTGCCCCAAGTTTTCAAAGTGGTGTTTAAAGCCCACATGTGTATTCATTTTGTTCTTTCTTCACCCTGGACTGGCTGGACTTACAGAAATGAGAGGTTTTTCACTTCACACCCACATGCAATGAGATGGCTGCCTAGGAATTCCTCCTCCATCTTGCAGCATGGTATTTCTTTAAAACAAAGACACCTCATTTCCCTTAAACAGAGTTTAGATAACTCTCATAAATGGGAAATTGCAAAGGCCAGCCCAGTCCAAATGTTTTCTTTTCAACAGGCTACCTTTACATTAAGTTATACGACATAGGATACAGGTGTTCAAATACATCAGAATGAACGATAAGTGATTGTCCGGCATGGCTCAAGGGTCTCAAATAATAATGTCCTGCATCCTCCCACATCAATACAAAGTCTAATCATCAAGACACTGTCTAATATTGCTTTTCTTTTGAACTTGAACTTCAATTCTTTCACAAATCTCCAGACTGCCAGCCTCCTCCATCGGATTTTGGCCTTGCCAATCCTCCACAAATGCAGGAGCCAATTCCTTAAAATAAAAATTTCTCTCGATATACACACATTCCATTGGTTCTTTTTCTCTGGAGAATCCTGACTAGTACAATCTCTGAGATCTAAATCCCTGTGTATACTAGGTTACTGAACATCTTCTCTGGGCTGTTCATAGTCACTTCAAATTATGAGCTCTGCCGCCAGCCCTCAGGCCTCACTCATCCTCCAGATCTCCCCTACAAAAGTAGCTCCACTTCTAGCTATTGTAGCAAGGTGACATCTCCCGTACCCAGCTTACAATCAATCACTAGACCTTTTGGTTGTGTTTCCCACATATCTTTCAAATTATTCACACCCCTCTGTACTCATTTTCCCTGACCATACAGCTACCATCATTCCCTATATTATCCAACAGCTTTGCTGAGTCTCTGTGCATCCACTTAGGCTTCCAATGCATTCTTTTCAGTGGGGCCAGAAAGACTTTTTAAAAAGGCAAATCCGATTGTGTTACTTTTATGCTTAAAGGATTTCATCCCAATTTTCTCAAGAAAAAGTAAAAAAACAAAACAGAGATTCCTAATGTGGCCAATAATAGTGCTGCTCCAACTCTCCTATGCACACCTATCTCCCGGGGCTCTTGTTAAAATACAGCTTTGTTTCCGTAGTCTGGGTGGAGCCTGAGAGCATGCATGTTCCACAAGCTCCTGGGAAACGATGGAGCTGCTGGTCTATAGACCACTTGTAGAGTGTCAATGACTTAGAAGACCTAGTACAATCAGATTTTTGCCCCTGTCTTTGGTTTTCCTCCTTGTGACTCCCCTTGAAGGAGTGCTGCAGCCATTGGCCTTCTTTCAGTTCTTCAAGTGGGACATGCTGCCTCTCATCTCAGGGCTGATAGTACTTCACCTCTTGACTTGCTCAGTGTTTAGGATTCATCTGAATATCATTCTGCTTATGGTGTTGGAGCTCTTGGTTCTATATCATTATTGTACACCACCCTTCTCATAAAGTTTGTCACATTTATTATTTTTTGTTCAAGGTCAAGCTTTCTTATGAGGTTACGGTGCATGAGGGCAGGATTCATGTCTATCTTGTTTATTGCCTCATTACTGTGGACAGCTTAGTCGAAGTGCTGGGCACCTAGAACCATATTCACTCATTTTTTGCTTAATTACCCAATAGGTCAGTCAGTTCACTCAACAAAGACTTATTGAATCCTATAGGATTAGATTTGACTGTGAGTGACAAAAAAAATCCTAGAAGAACAGGCTTAACCAAGGTAGAAGTTAATTTTTTTCTCACTTCTTAGAAATCTGAAGGAAAGCAATCTGAGGCTGGTTGAGGGCTTCATGAAGTCTGCAGAGACCCAGGTTTCTCCTATCTCATGTTTTGCCCTCCTCAACACAAGGTCCAAGGCTGCTCAGACTTCAGTCATCACATCTACATCCAGTCAGCAGGAAGGAAAAAGAGGGAGGAAAAAAAGTGCCTCCTCCCTAGAAGGTGAACATGGATCCTCTGCTCACATTCTGTTAGACAGACCTTGGTCACATGGCCACAACTAGTTGCAAGGGAAGACAAGAAATGTAGTTTTTCTATGCATAAGGAAGAGGAGAATGGGTGTTAGAAAAAGACTATTAATGTTAACCACAAGTACCTACTGTGTAAATATGTATAACAGGTGCTTGATAACTATTTGCTAAATGTGTGTAAGTCAAGCTTTATTTGACTGTCAGGATAGCGCTCTGCTCATAGCAGATAATCATACTTAGCCAGTAGGTTATATATTTCATTTACCTCCCTCTACTCAGAGGTTATGCTCTGTCTGCTGAGGTGGGCTTCCTCCAGGTCCTGCTGCTGGGTCTTCCCTCCTGATGCACAATGTGGTGAGTGTAGGGGTCATGGTGAAGGGGCTTCCAGCAGCTTCGGCTAGGACCAGGTCATTCCCAGCTTTCTCCAACTCACAGAAGAGCCTGGGCCACGACCAGCTGGGTCCTGAAGTGGACCATGAGCACTCCTTTTTCCCATCACTTCACATGAAGAGATATATAAATGAATGGGTGTTGCCAAAGCATTACCAAACATCCAACAAGTTTGCAATTCAGAGAGAGAGAAGGAAAGACAAACTGTGACTGGGAGAGGAAACAGCCCCTGCTAGTCTTTCTCCCAAATGGGCATTGTCCTTGGAGGTCAGAGACGGTATAACAGTTGTAAAATTTTATGAAATATTGGCTCTGCATGAGAGTTAGAGTCCCATGCTATGCTTTGTAGCCAAAGCCTAAATTTAATATGACACACCATGAAAATGAGACAATTGTATGCTAGCTTTGCTGGAATCCCCATATGTCACCTTCCATTAGTTTTCTTTTCAGGGTGGCTTCCAACATTTCTCCTTTTCCTCAGCATCATAAACACTAAGGGAAAAACATCCCTGGGTGTATTTAACACACTGAGGAAGAAAGAGGCTGCTACGTGCCCAGAATCACATTCCAAATCTTCTAAAGAGGATTCTGCTGCCATTCCTGTGACCATGAGTGCTCAGGTGCCCGCTTCTCCAGCATGCTGACATTCACTCAGTAGGGAATCTCTCCTCCCCAGGTCCTGAGAGAAACCTGTTAGTTGAGTCCAGCTACAGTTTTAAGTTTGACAATAATTGTGTCCTTGGGATTAGCATATTAGGGAATGCATTGTGACTGCAGCTCTGAGATTCTAGAAATGGGCACAGCCCGCATCCTATTCCTCTGAGTACTGAAGTATCCTTAAACTTTACCAATCCATAATGTTTCAAAGTTCTTATTTGCAAATCAATTTAACAAGGTCTCAGGCTAAACCCCTTGGTTAAAACATTAAAATGGTACTTCTTACTAAATTGGGGAATAAAACCACACACGTGCAAATTTTATATTACCTTTAACTCTTATCTTTAACTGCCAATCAGTATGCCATATTTTAATTTCTCTAGGCACTGTGCCTAGATCTTCCACCCATGGAAAGGTCTTAGAATTTTGTTGCAATAAGGAGACTCACAGGAGACAATGAATTTTGTGATAAGTGGCTATTTACTTTGGGTTCTAAAGCAATATAACTTACAATGGAAAGAATGAATGAAATCCTATAAAAAAAATAAAGCCCTATAAAAACTGGTTGGTGATTATTTCTTTCCCTCAATATTAACTCTCTCAACATGGAAAACTTAATTCAAACTTAACTGAGTCAACCCTATTCTCATGTGTCAAAGAAGATAAAAGTTGTATAGATGTTTCGTTGTTATGGTTGTGGTTGTTTTGTTTAAATTACCTTTTTGATCTTGTGCTCTCTATTAATGGGTTATCTATGATGAGGACACTTCAGAGGATTTAGTATCAAAGAGATAGGGATATTGGAGTCCAGTTAAGTGAGGAGCTCAGATTCATACTGTAGAGAAAAATAACAACTTTCCTCAAGAATGCCCAGAAGCACCTTCACCTCTCACGTTTCTCTCTCTCCTTGCTAAGGTAGGTGGGACCCATATTAGAGTGAAGTGAAAAGCTGAGTCTTGCTTGTTTTCTGTAGAAGGGATTTGCCTTCTTCAAAACTGGCAGCAGAGCCAGTTCCGCCCTGGCTCCAGGTTTTCCCATTCAAGTCAGTTCCCTCCCACTCACTAGGTTTGGTTCCAGTGACCCATGAAAGTTTCAAGCCTCAGGGACAGGCACTCAACTACTTGGGGGATTTAGGAACAGTGCTACAGGGAAAAACAAAGCAAAACTGAGAATAGGCATGGCTTAACTAAAGAATACGGTCCTTTTTCGACTATTTCTGCAAAGAATTGACCCTTTGTACTGTAGTCGCCCCTAGAATCTTTGACTAATTTCTCTTTGGATTAATTCCAGGGGTCTGTTTGCTGTGGGCCCTGTGCTGCTCCATGCCTCAACATGAGTCTTTCTGTGCGTGTGTATACGCACATGTGCATGCATTTCTTTGTGTGTATATATGTGTGTGTATTGAGGGGTGAAAGGCGAAATTCTCCTCTTACCTACTGCTTTTATTTCACATAAATGCCTCTCCCATGCTGTGTGCTTCTGCTCTCCCCCATGGTTTGAGGCTGTATTATTTGATTCCTGTCAATCACAGATTGTATTTCTCTACGTGAAGTAGAGCCTAATCTTCTATCCTGGTGTGGAAGATCTTCTTCTGCAAGATTTCAAGTCAAGTCTGTCCTGGGGCTCTTAGCAGCAACAGTGGAGGCCTCTCTAGAGACAACTGGTATTTTTATTTTCTACCAGCCTGAGCATGTCATGAACTTTCCGGCCCACTGGCAGCTGAGAATACAGATGAATATAAAAATCAAAACAGGGCTTTGGAGGCTCTAAGAGGGTGTCGATCAAGTGAAGGAGCAGTAGGTGCCTATTGAAATATCCCAAGCAGCTCTCATGTCCCTACCTCGTGGTAATTCTTCTATCTCTGCTTATTTGAAATTCCTCAGCAAAAGTTGTACTGATATAATTCTCTGTTAGTCCAAGTGAGCCCTTTCCTTCCTTTAAAGAGAGTAAAACAAATCAACACATTCACACAGTCACACCCTACTCCCCACCTCCAACACACACACACAATCACAGATATACACTAAAGCATGATTCATTGCAAATTGGCGTTAAAGACCCTGAAAGTTATGGGTGACCTTTTCCCAGGCCTCCTGGAAGCACCCCCTTCTATGGTCAAAGAAACACTATAGAGATCAGAAAGAAGGTGCTAGGAAATCAACGTTTTAGTTTCATGGCACTTACACTATTTAATTATATAGAGTCTTCTGTACATGCAAAGCATTACTATCTTAATATGTAACGTTAGAAATGACAAACATTGGAGAGAAACTAATTCCTAGCATGGTGCAATTCTCTTTTCCTAAAAAAGCTCTCTCTCAAATATGTGACTTGTCTTTATGTATAAATTGGTTTTATACACCAGTGTTAACATATCCTTAAAATAAAATTAGAAAGAGAGTTGATAGGAATACATTCCTCCCCACCCCCTCAATTTCAACACTGGAAAACTGGGTTTGAGCTGGATGTTTTTAATGCTTGCTGATGGTTGCCTTGAAATAAAACATTATCTTCTGAGGAAACAATCAGGACATAAGAATGTTTAAGTTTTTCTTAATGATCTAAGATTCTTGCAAAAACAGCTGAGCCCAAGGAAACCAGGACATGTTCTTTCAAAAGAAAATGCATGGATTTTAGTCCAAATAGGTTCACATTTAATTTCTCATCGAAGCAATGTCCTGTTTTGGTTTTGCCACATTCATACATGTGTATAAACACTTAACTCACAATAACTTGTTAAATCAAACTGAGTTTTAATTTTTGTTAATAGTAATAAAAAGTCACACCTTTCCAGATTGTGAGAGAGGAAAAGATATAATTAAATTAAACAGAACCTCCCCAGTTATAGGAATTTGGCCTCCTCCGTCAAGGTTGTAGGGAGTAAGTGTATGTAACAGTTGGTATTTCTGAAGGGAAAACTTGATTAGGGTGTACAGCTAATGTTCACTTTTATTTCCTCCTCCTTGAAAAGTCATAGGTCTTCAGGAAAATTGCTGGAGAATATATGCTTTTTCCTTTTCCTGAACAACCCCATGCCCTAGGACAAACTTACAATTGATTGTGTGTTAAATCCTGAACTTTCATGTTAACTTATTTAAAATATTCCAAATTCGTTTCCACTTTTCTATTATTTTTAATGCAAAACTTTATGTATGGGAAACTATGGTATTATTTTGGAATTTAACTCTAAATCTTCTGTGAAAACATTATAAAAACTATCACCAAAGTCCATTCTTGCTTCCTGAACATAAGAGGCAGCAATACAAGGATGCTTCAAGTGCATACATGAGTGCAACATCATCCTAAAGATTCCATACAAAGAGTAAAATAGATTCAGCACCTGCCCTTTCAGACAATAATGATTCATATAGTGATATGACAGCCATATAAACAAATGAGTAATCATTGAGAAAGAATGACATTTATCTGATAATTTTTTACTGGTATTATTTTTTTGTATGTGTTGTCATTTGGAGCCATCAGTTAATATCACAGCATTTTCAACCATATGTTAAAAGCATGTAGATAAGCTTGTTAGATGAAATACAGGATGAATAGTTACATATAAATTTCAGATAAATTATGAATACTTATTTAAAAGTACGCCCATGATATATTTGGAATATATTTATAAAATAAAATATTTGTTGTTTATCTGAAATTTAAATTTAACTGGGAGTTCTGTATTTTTATTTGCTAAATCTGACAACCTTACATACAGAGAAATAGTAATACTACATGTCAGAAATCTGGAACAAGAGAAGAATACCATCAGGCCCTAAAGATGAAAGCAAATTCCTTTTAATTATGAGGCACTCATGACATACCTAGCTTCTCTCTTCCCATGGAGAGAACACCAATTACCATCTCCACCCTACAACCTCTCTTAAAAGCTCAAGTAGGTGGAATGTCACTGGTATTAGTGCTATGTTAGAATTACTACTTGAGATTATTTCCATTACCTGAGCTTTAATGAGTGGCATTTCAGTTTAACAAATATTTTATTAAGCACATACTTTGTAGAATGTTATGTTAGTCTAAGTCTCTTTTTTTAGGAAGTTAGAGTCTAAAAAAAAAAGACTGGTATGTCTATAACTGATGCTAATTCAAGGCAACATGTGAAAAGATACTAATGAAGTACTACAGAAACACAGAGAGACAAATAAATTCTGTGAGAAGTGGGAGATGAGAGACGAGTTCATGGAGGAAAGAGTGGGTTAACTGAGTTTGGCAGGGAAAGAAGATTCTCAGTGGGTAAAGATACAAATTAACAAGTTTCCATGTTGAGAGGATAGAACTACCAAAGAGAAATAGAAATGTGTGGTCAGAAAGGGTCTCTCTTCTATTCCATAAGAGAATGATTCATTAATTGTTTGTCCAATAAATATTTATTGAACACCAATGCATACATTAATGTAAAACTGCAATCACCTAAAGAGCTATGGAGATACATGGTGCCGTGAAGGGTAGTATATGAGAAATAACCTACTGAGAGAGGTTGGACAAAGCCTTTGTGAGGAAGGCAGTAATTAAATCGAGCTCTGAGGGGAAAATAGAATGAATCAGTTAATGAGATATGGTGATGACCTAGGAGTAAGAAAATATAAGGCAAATGAAACATGTGCAAAGACCCTGTGGCTGAAGTGAGCAGGAGGCATTCAAGGAACTGCAAGAAAGCCAGTATATTTGGAGCACAAGGAGCATGGGGAGATATTATACCTGAGAGGTAAGTAGCAGTTTGGTCCACGTAAGACCTTTTGAGATCTGTTAAGGAATTGTATCTTAATCTCCAGAGCACTATGAAATCATTCTATGTATTTAAGTAAGGTTATATCATAAAGCTTTGAGTGTGAAAGAATTACTCTGGCTGCATTGGTGAGAAGAGATTAAAGGGAAACAAGATAACTATAAGGAGACTAGTTAGAAAGTTGCTTCAGTAATTTAAGTAGGAGTTGAGGAAAATCTGTATTCTCCATCTCTCTTGATGATTTTTTTTGCTACATTTTCAGAGAGATCCACGAGTAGTACACAGGCCTCCAATCAGCATGCCTACAGAGCATCTGGGTCTTGATGGCTCAGCAAAGTGAGGAGAACCTCACAAGTCACTATGTGTTGTTATTGCTAGAGAGTGATAGGGCGCAGGGTATCATGACTGAACAGTGGCAGTTCGAAGGAGTCCCAGGGGAAAATTTTAGGCCTCAGAAGGGTTGGAGAATGCAAGCTCACAAGCCAACTGGTCTTGGCTCTTTAGAACCACTTTTTATATGCCAGCATCTGACAAGGCAGAGGCCCAGCTGCTCAAGTTGGAGTCTTCCTGTGAAGACCTTCACGACACTAGCATTTTACTTCTTCCATTGGTTCCTTTCCTGCCAAGTACACCAGTGACAGGAGGGCGGAATGGTTCTATAACTCTTGGCAAATTCTTGGAACCTCTTTAACTCACTCCAAAATCATAGGGACACCTCTGCTCTTGTTGGCTGTACTCATCAAGCAATTACCAGGATGGTATCTCTTTCTTAGTATTCCTTAATTATTATATTATATACTCATTATAAACCCTATGGGTTCAAAAAAAGCCTTTGTAGTCACCTTTTGGTATCATTGGGTGTGAATTGATTTCAATGACATTATATGTTGTGTAAATTCAGAGCACATGAGTAGGTGGCATACTTGCTGACTGATCCACTTTCATGCACTTTTCAACTTTACTGTAGGTCAAATCTCCCTTTGAGTAGCATTGATAAACCTCTGAGTATGTTAGACATGGGCTCATGAATGCCAGGAAACAAGGAAAAATTTATAAGCATAATGGGTCACATTGGCTCTCAGACCCTTGGAAAAATGCAAAGTATGGCCACTGAACTCTTGGTTCCAGAGCAGTCCTTTATGGGGTGGTGGGCATCAACTACATGGATCTCATTAATAGTTAATAGACCCTTCAAATGGTACAGCCCCAGGCTTTTCAACTTTGGCACTATTGAAGTTCTGGGCTGGATAATTGTTTGTTGTGGGTGCTGTTCTGTGCACTGTAGGATGTTACACAGCATCCCTGGCCTCTACACACTAGAGGCCAGTGTGGCCTCTCCAGCTGTGACAACCAAAAATGTCTCTAGCTATTGGCAAGCATACCCTGAGGGGGTAAATTGCTTGGGGTCAGACCCCCTGGTGTGCTTTACCCTCCTCATTTATCTAACGGGACTTCTAGGATCTGAAGAGGGAAGAGTGCCTCCTGAGGACCCATGATCCATAGAGTAGCTTCCAGGTCTCTGCAATCCTAATCAGGGTCTGTCTCCAAAACATATCATTTTTTCTAAATTTTGCTTCTTTCTATTAATATCACCACTCTAGACATTGTTTTGTACTCCTCTTTTGTTCTAATTTTGTTTTTTTTCTTGGGTCCTCTTGACACTGAGTTCTGCCTAGAAGTACTAAGAGATCTGTAAAGTCAAATTCCAATCCAACAGAAAAACTGGTCTCAGGCAAAACTCAAAACAGGGCGAGAACTGAAGCTTTGAAGCTTTTTATTTCTGCCTTCCCAGCAGCCCAGCAGAGCACCGGACGCAAGGTAGATACCATGTGTGTGTGTATGTATGTGTGTATGTGTGTGTGCAGCTGAGTAGCATACAAAGTTATCACATTAGCATTCTCAGAACTGGAGAACAATGTGAGAGATGGGCAGCATCACCTCACATGGGCTCAGCTGTAGAAGGTGTGAATGCTTTTCTCTGAACTTAGCTTACAGCAAGCAAGCCTCACTTAATGATCTAACATGTTTGCTGTCAAGAATTTGAAGGGAAGTGGTTTTGTGGGTTAAATGCATTTTTTACATTTAAGTTTCAGGTCACTCGGTTATTAAGCTGAAGAAGTGTTTTGGTTATTTGACCTGTTTTGGAAGCCAGTTCACCATCTGCATTCTTCCCCTGTAATCTGGACTATACGTTGCAGGTTCTGAACCATCTGAGTCCACACAAGTCATGACACCCTATTGGTGACTGTGCCACACTTCCCTCCTATAGTGACTGTGAAGCTGAGGGCGGGTCATTAAACTCTCTGAAGGAGTAATGCCTATTCAGGATGGAGAACACAAACTCATAAATTTTTCAGGGCTGATTGTGCCTCAAAGCAAGGTAAAGCTGGTGAACGTCTGGGGGAAAGGTTATTTATTACTTCATAGGTTTCTGGCATTGCAGATGTTATTTCTGTCGTAAGAGGAGCTGGAAGAGCTGCAATATGAAACCAGAAAACACACACCTCATTTCTCTCTGTTGGCACTCGGTGCTGCTGGTGTTTTTCTTGGGGATCCAGTGGAGTCTCTTTGTGCAGGATTCAGGGGGACCTAAAAACAAGACTCAGCTCTGGGCAGACCATGTGAAGGAGCTGGATGGGGCTTCTAGGTCAGAAGGAAAACATGCTTGGCCTTTGTGCTACATCAGGTGGGTGTCCCCTATCCTTCTCACCCAGTGACCTCAGGCAAGCTGAGAAGGCTTACAAAATAAGACCCTCTGGCAGCATGAGGGCTCCTCCTATTGCCTTTGCTCTGATAACCCTAAGGGGAGTGCAGTTTCTGCTAATGAAGGTATTCTTGGAAGGCACTCTACCTGGAACCTGGTTACTCAGAAAACTTTTTTTCTCAGGTAACCTAAATTAAAGACCTTTCACCTCCAAAGTCCAACTTGGAAGACAGGCAGAAATGGCCAATCTCAAGCTTTTAAAAAGGCAAATCATTTTTCAGATTCCTGTAAATTAAATGTCTGATCATATCTTTGAAAACAGCAGGGCTTCATAAAAGCTTGATGTAAGAGGGTGGACTTGGAAGATGAGTTTTAGGCCTGTCCCCCAAAACCAGCATTATAAAGGAGTGCCACCACAAACAATTTTATGAGTATGTATAAGAATTTAATCTTAAGCTCTAGGCATGTGTTATTATTAGCAAAATGACTGTTTATATAATGGAGTTTTGTTTGTATGCTCTTATTCAAATAAAAAAAAGGACACCCTACTAAAACAATACACAGATATAAGTAGTCTAAAACATATTCCTTCACCATTCCTGGAGTTAGAAAACAAGTCATATCATGAGGAATAATTAGCATAATTTCTGATTCTCTGAATAGCAGAGGTAAATATTGTTTTAAAATAGACTGAGCAAATATTAATGTTAATTAGCCACTTTTCTTCTAAGATGAGGACATTGAAAGAGATGCTGCTAAAATCAAACCTTATGAGAGATCAGATCAGATGGTTGCCTAAATGGTACGTTGTTAGGAGTACAGTGATGATCTCTTTAAAACAAACAAACATGAGGGCAAATGAACAACCACACACACACACACACACACACACACACACACACACACACAACCCATAGAAACAAGGCTTCTTCGCCATCTGTTTGCCTCAGGTGTCAGAAATTGTGTCATTAGGAACTCATTCATTTGACCAATGACACATAGCTTTTCCTTTAAAGTACAGATAACCCTATAAAGGGGAATTAAATCACAAGTAGTCACTTATATTACAGTAATATTTAATTCTTTATATTTCTCCAGGCCTAGCATAGTCATCCATGTGTAGAAAAGGGTTTAAAATTATATGTTGGTGGATTGATAGTGATAAACAGAGTACAGAATATACATCCAGGAGCTCCCAAATGATCTTCCTTCTCATAAATCTCTGCTCTAGCACACCAGAAATTTCCTGTGATGGAAACACTTGGGAAGGCAGTAGAGTGAGGTGCTTAAAACCATGGACTTTAGGATCAGGTGGAATTGGTTTCAAATCCAGACACTGCCATTTAAGAGTTGTTTACCTTGGGTGAATTACATAGTCATTCTAAGCTTCAATTTGCCCATCTGTAAAACAGGGTCAATAGTATTTATTTTATAAGGTTGTTGTAAGATCAAGAGATGTTGACTATAAAGCCACATAGTAAGTGTTCAAGAAATGATAAAGATGATAATTCCTCACCCCACCATTGTCACCCCAGTTGTAGCACTGACTGAGTGGGCTCATATTAATTGATTTAGAAGTGGTAGAAGTTTAGGAACATGTGTGGTGGGTCCTAAATTACTTGAGGATCCTGGGCACCTGGGAGTAGAAACAGTATTGAAGAGAAAGAAGATATAGAAAGTTTGCTAGTCAGAGAAAAAATTATTTCTCAATTTTTCTGGGGAGGTCGGTCTTCTTCACACCTACTATCATACATTCTCAGTGCTGAAGGATATGTGGTATTTGTGTGTGTGTGTGTGTGTGTGTGTGTGTGTGTGTGTGTGTGTGTTGCAAAAGAATTCTTCTTGGGGTTAGTGCTCTCTAATTTACAAAATTTGATTGTATCCTGGTTGGCTCATTGTGGGGAAAAAAGCATGAAATGTTGTGAGTTATTTTTTAATTACTGTAAAAACTAAGCCTATTTGAAAAGTAAGTTCAGATGGGGAATGTTTGTTGTGGCTACTAGCAGTTTTCTTTCTTGAAATTAGAGATAGTTTAGCAACTTATAATACTGGGGCAGTGATTATTAATGATAATAATGATAATAAGAAAAAATTTACACTTCTGTGAATCTTTTCAGTTTACCTAGCATTTTCACACTCAAGATCTTTGTTGGTTTATACAATTCTGGAACATAAGCTAAATAAAGGAAGTTATTATTTTCATTTTAACTGAGCCTGTGGGAGATTTAATAACTTTCTCAATGAAACTGCAGAGTCAGGATTAGAACCTTGTCTTCAGGTTCTTAATTTATGTTAAATAGTAATAGAGGCAAAACAATATAACTTAATAATTATTATCTCCATATTTATCTAAATTTTCACTAGCTTATTTATTTTTAAATTCATTCATTCATTCATTTATTCATTCAACTTACATTGAGCTCTTTTTATTTGCTATATGTCATTAGAAATACAAAGATAAATATGTTACAATCATTGCCCTCAAGTAGTGGTAAAATTGTACCCTGTCTTTTGTAAATTATACCTAGTTTACAATGTAAATTTTCCTAATTGAAAACAGAGGCACCACCTGTCAAGTATGACTACCTTTATGGGAACAACCAGAGAGACTATATGAACATGGGTCCCAGAAAATCCAGAATGTATGACATATGGTGGTTGTTGATACCTTATACCTTATTTTTGCCTTATTTCGTCTATTTCCTCTTATTTTTGCTCCACTAAAATCCCCAAACAGCCAAAGTCTGGGCAGTGGAAGATGACGCTGGCCCAGTGCTGAAGCTTGCAGACCACCACATACCATTGCTGTGATGTGTTAGATTTTTGTCTTACCCTGAGGAGGTCAAGTTTAGAAATGACCTTGAAAGACATCTCCACCTTAACTACCTCCCAAATTCCTCAACTTTATCTGACTTTGAAGTATTTATTTTAAGGACACAAACAAATCAAAACCATTAAGTATTCTGAAATATTCTCCAACTTGGAAATTTGGTGCCAACATGTTCCCAGACTAGATTTGCAAAAGACTGTGGTTTAATGAGGCTCATTGCCTTGTAGCCCTCTGGCCCAAGTTCTCTTTGCTGTGAGTTGATGGTGCATAAGCTCCAGCTCTTAGAAGGCCAGGGAAGTACCAGAGGAAATTAACAAGAAACTTCCAAAAAGAGAGTACCAAAGAAGCATTGCTTTAAAGATTTACTTTTTCTGCACCTTGAAAAATTCTGGGGGCTATACTGGTGACAGATTTGTGGCAACATTCTTTTGGCTTAAGTAAATGTTTGCTTTTTTTCACTCCCAGATTGTGCAATCAAGAGCACATGGGTCTTGATTCCTTCCCTGCCCGAAGGTAGAAACATGCAACCTACCCTTCTGAGTGCAGAAGGAAAACATAGACTTTGTTCATGTCCCGGATTCTCTGCTTGAAGCAAGTTTAGGAATTTATGTGTGGTTGGAATGGGGAATTATGACTTCTGGAACCTGAATGCCACTCCACTTTTCCAAGTTGGCTCCAATTGTTATCCCAGGATTGAGTTCTTAGAGAAAAGCATTTCCATCCACATAGCACAGAAAACCAAAATAGAAAACTCTGAGTTAAACACAATATAGATTTGTTAAAAGAATAAAATAAGTTAAAGGCCAGAAAATACATGGAAAATAAGTTTGCGAGGAGCAAGGAGGAGAGATATTTCCAGGTTTCAGATAAGTGTGATTTTGTAAATCATGACATCTGTTTTATGTAAAGGTCACAAATAAAATCAGGCGACATTTTAACATACCGAATCACACATTAAAGTGTAAACTCTGGGCCAAATTCTCACCCAATAAAATTAGATGGAAATAGTCCTACAGAAATTGAGTTATTCCACTTTTCCTGTAGTATTTCTGATGCTGAAAATCTGGGACGATCAATGTTATAACAGGAAATCTAAAGGAAATGAACAATAATTTCTTGGCTAATTTTTAATTCTCATGATTTTATGATATGCATAGTAATTGCATTTTGGATTTCGTTTGAGTCCATTTCAAAGCTATTAAACATATGTTCAATTTATGAGTATGTATTCCAAGTAAACCATTGTTTAAATGTTTAAAATCATTTAAATCAGATAACCAGGGAGGATTTGGTAGCTTTTGTATTGGTGGGAGGGTGTGTGTGTGTGCGGGCTTGGATTCTGATTAAATGTAAAATAATTCAAAGAAGTTCAGGAGTCTGGTCTGCATGATTAGTAGTCTGAAGTAGATATTAGAAATCCAGACAGACTAAAGGCAAAATGCCTTCCCTTCGTAGACAGACTGTATTTTAACCTCTAAGGACTCTGCATATTTAGTCACTCTCTCAATTTTACTGCCTTTGCCAGCCAGGTTTCATTGGATTAGAGAGTAGTGGAAAAAATCCCCTCCCCGGAGTGATCGTATCAAATTCCCTGAGTGTTTAATCTGTTTGGCACATGGAAGGCCCTCTTGAGCTGTAGAGAGTGCACAGCAGAGAAAGCCGCTTTGGGCTGGTATGCTTGTGCTTGGAAAGTGAAAGCAAGTTGTTATTTTCTCCTCCCCAACTAACATTCCTGGCCTTCGACATCATGAGGTCATTGTTTGGTTGGAATGGAAGAGTGTGCCTTAAGGTCACACATGGATAGGTGTCATTTTTGTCTGGGGCATTTACACAGAGAGCTCATAACCTCTCTTGGTAGATGAAGCCCTATCACTTTCACAGAAAGGAAGTTCATTAGTTCCAAACAAAATTTTAATGTATCATTCTTTAAGCCTATGTCCTTGCAAACCTTGGTCAAGATGGCAAACAGTCCATTTTCTTCATAATAATCCGTGTAGAGCATCTCCTAGTCTTCTTGGGTTCAGGTTCAGACTTTACAGTCTGTTAGTTGTATGACTGCGGGCAAATTCCTTAAATCTTCTGTCTCAGTTTCCTCATCTTTAAAACAAGGGAAACGATAGTACTTCCCACCCAGGGTCATTGTAAAGATTGAATAAGATCACCTATGTAAACAACTTAAAGCAGTGCCATGTAAATGGAAAGCACTCAGTTAATATTATTATCATTATTATTAAATGCTATATTTTGATCTTTCACTTACTTTTGGTATTCCCTAATGCATCCTTTCCCTCCTGAGCCTTGGAATATGTTAATAGAATTTCCAGTACATCCCTTTAATTAGCAAACATTTACTAAATATTTCAATGTGTAGGGTGTTCTGTTTTCAGAGGCTTTCTGACACAATCTAAAAAGATAACTATTCACACAGTCTGAACTTTTCATGTGCTAAGATATGTATGGTAGACTAAAAATGCACTCAAAATTTAGGGAGGTAACAGTAGACAAGAGTAAATTGGATGACACTAGAAAAAGTTGGAGATTTACCTGTTTTGAGGAGTAAGTACTTAATCAATACTATGACCAGAGTATGGAAACATGGGATAATTAATCCTTCATATATGTGTTTCTGGAATGAATATGGATACTAAGAGCACACAAGTAGATCTCGTTAGTACCCACTGGAGGAACTAGGTAACTCAGTTGCAGATCTCGAGTGGGAACGTTAAACAAAAAGAACACTGGAAGAGAGAAATGATAGCTTATTCAGGGAAAGAGGGGGAGGTGGTGGTTCTGTGCCTTCTAGATCCAGTGGGAAGAGAGTGGGAAGCAGGAAGAGGAGCCACCAAAGTTCCCTGGATGAGTAAGAAGGGCAATGGGAGAGGAAGAAGGATCTGTTCCTGCTGTCATTCTGAGAGAAGAAGAGGTGGTTTAGCAACTGGCACAGGGGAGAGAGGCGGGAGGAGACTCGTGCCAAATCTAGTAGGTCACCTTCATCTTCTGAAAGGCAGCAATGGCTTTCAAGAGATCAGACTAGGCCAAAGTGTGACCTTAGGGAATGATGCCTCTGAGAGGAAGAACCAGGGAGCTTTGTGGGGCCACAATGCTCCAGTATCCAGTGTGGCTTAGATGCACTGTAGGCACTGGACATCAACTTCAGCAATGATCATGGAGTGGTGCCTAGGAAGCTTGCGGGCAAGAAAGGGTTACTCAAGAGTTGACTCTCCAGCCAAGTAGTCCTTTGAGTATGCGAGTAGCAGCAGATATCATCAAGGATTCAAAAACTCAAGAAATACAGCATTTATGGGTCATTTTGTAAATAACAACTGTGTCTTGAAAACTAATCCAGCCAGATTAAAAAATGAGTCAAATAAAAAATTCAGGAACTGAGAGGCTGTGGATTCGTTTAAAATAGAACTGAGACCAAATGATTGTAGGAAGTATAGCTAAAGAAGAGAAGTTAAAGGTCACATGTAAATATTATAACTAATCAAATGGGAGATGGGAGTAACAGGGTACGAAAAAATATGTTAACTAACTTCCTCATCTTTACCATTAGGGAGTCAGTAGATACCATTTGATGTTGAAAGGGATGGTTTAAAAACAACTTCAGATCTTAAAATTTTGCATAAACATTTTCTTAATTTAGGGAGTTCCTTTAAGAAGCAATATCTCTAGTGGTGAAGAAACATTTTTCTGAAATTCACAGTTTTTTCAGTTTGCAGTTTCTTTCTTGCCTAAAAATTAAATTTAATTCTTTTAATTTAAAACTGTTTGAGTATAATCTCTTTTTGTAAAAGTCAATATGAAATCATGAAATATTAATCCTAGGTTATTTTGTAGAAGAACTTCTGTTTATCTTTCAGATTTTATACCTGTATATGTGCATGGGGAGATGTCTGGAAGAATACTCACCAAATATCAGTAATGGTTCTTTTTGGGTGTTGAGATTTGGGGTGATTTTCAAATGTTATTTTTCTAAAAAAATTTTCTCTATTACTTGAATTTTTTGAGACTGTTTGCTGGGCTTTAACTTATTTTATTCTTTCAACAAATCTCTACTTTGAGTTTTCAATTTTACTTTTCCAGGATATATAGATGGAAACACTTTTCTCTAAGAACGCTATCCTAGTATAAAAATTGAATCAATTAATGTATTGACTATATGGCTAGTAATATAGGTGGGAAAGCTGTCTAAGTAAGCTGGCCATCTTTTTACAGAACAAGAGGTGAATCTTTTGGAGGGCTTGAGAGTTTGGAGTTGGGGGAGGGGTGTCATCGGTATGGATGAAATGTGCTTGTTAAATAAGGTCCTAAACCAGTCATTCTCAACTGGAGTGATTTTTCACTCTCTTCCTCTTCAGGGGACATTTGGCCATGTCTGGGGACATTTTGATTGTCACAACTGGGGTCGAGGGAGTGCTACTGGTACATAGTGGGTGGGGTACAAGGATGTTGCTAAACATTAAATATAGAGCACTGCCCCACAACAATGTTAATAGTCCCAATTTTGAGAAACCCTGCCCTAAAGTCTTGGAAAAGAAACCCTTATATAGATAGTTCACTTACAAGAGTGAGCCCAGAGGCAGAGGATCCTATTTTGGAGATGAAAATCTAAGAAGCCGAATTTATTCTTTCTGGCTACAAGGGTTTTTAGTCAAATACATTTATTAAAAAACAACATTTCTGCTTTTTGTTGGTCTTTAGTTTGTTTTCAGCTCTAGTAGATGAGAGATTGTAATTGTAATCAGTGGTCTAAATCCAACCAAGGGCAGATGTAGTCTCACACTGGTACTGTTAGTGACCAGCTTAACTGAGCTTGGTCCCTGGCCTCAATCCTCACTAACTGGTCAAGCCCAATCAGGCTGTCTGAAATCTCTGTGAAACCAGCTGATGGTTGCATTAAGGAGAAAGTTAGTGCAGGAAGACTGTACGCGTCTTGGTATATAAGCATGTAGGGAATGAGCTACCCTTTTCTCATTTGCCATAAGGACAATCCGTTGCTGCGAATCAGGAACAACACATCAACAGATGGGAGCAGGGATGGATTCAGCTGAGAAGAAATTGTACTCTCAGCTCAAGAGTTTTTCTAGCACCCATGCCAAAGAAAATCTGCAACATGCTGGAATTACCTGTCTCAGTTATGATCTATAATCAGCCTTCATGTGAAATCTCAGTATCACTGGCTGCTGCTTTCAGCTGATCTCTCTGAAGTAAGTATGCCTTAATGTCAATTATTTTATTTCAGCCACAGTCATTTCTCTCTGGCAGTGCTTCCTGCAAATGTGTCTTTTCAAGAAAACTAAACCTGGAAATGGCTTGTGACATACTGTCTGACTTGATCATGCCAAGAACAAATGGCTCTCATGCTTATTAGATGCCAGATGAACTGATGAATTCTTGGTCTGAAGCTATGAAAAGGTCAGAAGTCTTTGCAAAAATAAAAAGCTACCACTTCCTTGGCTGTAAGGCTATCATTTCCAATATCTTGTCATAATGCCTAAGACTCAAACCTTGACTTAATTCTATTATATAAAGCTTAATAAACGTAGATATGACTTTATAATAATACAGAATCCTTTGTACTGGAGAGCAAGCTAGGCATCCAGGGCTGTTAGAGGCATTGGCTTTCAGCTAAACATGCTGATTACTGAACACATTATCAATTTACAACAGAGATCCTCAGGGGCAAGGGTGTGGGGGTGTTTACTTCATTAGATGTTACACTAATGAGTTTGTACAAAAAGAAAAAAAAACATGAAGCTAATATTTATTGAGATATGGGTCTTATCTGGGGGAGAAAAGTCGCATTTATTTAATTTTCCACAAACTATATATATATGTATAACATCTCAATATTATATCTAAGGCTTATGATAAAGTTTATTTTTAAGCATGTCATAAAAATAGATTGAATTTAAGTAAAGAAAGGTAAAAAGGAAAGCAACCAACCCCTGAAACTTTACTCCACAGTAGTAAGTGCCTCAGACCAAAGCAGTTGGACCTCAGCTTTGCAAGCCATTTAACTGGATATTATCAGTTCATCTTGATTTTCTGAGGCTCATAGAACAGACCCTTACTGATCTGACTCAAACGAGATTATTGCAGTGACAGCCAGAATGCTGAGTAAGTCAGAGTATTGAAGTTATCATGGATTCTGTATGAGCTCCAATACATCAAATCTGTAGACTGAATAAATGATGTTTCACATATGTGCTCTTCTAGTTCATAGATGTATGTAGCTGCATTCATTTGGAAACATTATTGCATTTTTAATTACAGTTTTTTTAATAATTAAAAGATCCTAAAAGTATATTTCCAGTAGCCTTCAGTTTTCTACATTATGTAGTAACTCTTACCCCCTTAGCCATGACTTTGCTTTCCACAGTTTCAGTAACCCATGGTCAATTGCAGTCTAAAAATATTAAATGAAAAATTCAAGCAATAAACAATTCATAAGTTTTAAATTGTACTCTATTCTGAGTAGAGTGATAAAAAAAGTTGCGCTGTCCCGCTTTATCCTCCCCTGGATGTGAATCATCACTTTGGTCCAGTGTTTCCACACTCTATACCTGTTAGTCACTTAGTAGTTTTTGCAGTTATCAGATCAACTGTCCTGGTATCACAGGCCTTGTGTTCAAGTAACACTTATTTTACAAAGTGATGGCCCCAAGTTGCAAGAGTAATAATGCTGGCAATTTGGAAATGCCAAAGGGAAGCTTTAAAGTGCGTTTCTTTCTTTCTTTCTTTCTTTCTTTCTTTCTTTCTTTCTTTCTTTCTTTCTTTCTTTCTTTCTTTCTTTCTTTCTTTCTTTCTTTCTTTCTTCCTTCCTTCCTTCCTTCCTTCCTTCCTTCCTTCCTTCCTTCCTTCCTTCCTTCCTTCCTTCCTTTCTTTCTTTCTTTCTTTCATTATTTATTTATTTATTTATTTATTTATTTATTTATTTATTTATTATTTACTTATCAGTTTATTTAAGCAACATTGGTTAATAAAAATGATATGAATTTCAAGTGTACAATTCAATAATACATCATCTGTATATTGCACTGTATTTCCCACTTAAAGTCAAATCTCCTCTGTCACCATATATTTGACTCCCTTTACCCTATCTACCACCCCTCTTCCGTCCTTCCTGTTGGAAACCATTAAACTATTGTCTGTGATCCTGAAATTATCATGCTAAGTGAAATAAGTCAGACAGAAAAAGTTGAGAACCACATGATTTCTCTCGTATGTGGGATACAAAACTGAAAGCAAAAAAAGAACAAGATAGACAAACAAACAAAAATTTAAAGTACTTTCTTTAAGTGAAAAAGTGAAAGTTCTTGGCTTAATTAGGAAAGGAAAAAAATTGTATGCCAAGGTTGCTAAGATCTAAGGTAAGAATGAATTTTCAATCCGTAAAATTCTGAAAGAGAAATTATACTTTTTTTCTGAGAGTTTGCTGAGAGAGAGAGACCAGATTCACATAATTTATTGCAGTATATTGTTATAATTGTTCTATTTTATTATTGTTGTTGTTAGTCTCTTACGGTGCCTAATTTATACACTAAACTTTATCATAGGTATGTATGTAGAGTAAAAAGCATCGTATGTATAGGCTTCAGTACTATCTGAGGTTTCAAGCATCCACCGGGGGTCTTGAAACATATCTCCCAAGGATAAGGGGGACTATTGTATTTTGGCACTCCTCAACTTACTTTTGGGCACTCAGTTTAGACATTAACTAACTAGTACATTTCAGGCGAGTGCATGATGATGTTGCCTATCAGCCAGCTTTGAGTTTTCTTAGATTCCTTCCCTACTCTCCTTACCTGAAACTCTCCTTCCTTGAAAGTTTTCCTCATACCTGCAAAGTTTAAAAACCACTGGAATAGTATCCTCCAGTCATACTTCAGAGAAGAACTTTAATTTTTAGGGCATCCTTTCCCCTGGGCACAATGTACTCCCCACCCTCTATGAGTGAACATGGACACATTTTTCAGCTCCATTTACCTGCACTTCATGTAGTCTACAAGCCTTTTTTTGCATGCTAACCTTTCCCCATGCAAGCTGCAATGTAATTCCAAATAATTGCAAAAACGTACTTCCTTCACAGGACTTATATATTTCTTAAGTCTCCCGTAGCACATATTTATAAACCACCAGTGACAGTTATTCCTGATCATGGATAAAACCATGCATTTGGTGTTGATTTTCATTAAAGAAGATCATTTTTTTCTGATTTTATCCTTAATTTGGATTCCTTTATTACCATCCTCTATGGTCTGACTAGCCCTCCAAGAAATGTTAGTTTAATACAAAAGATGTAAAGCATTTATAATCTTTAGAACATTAGGCATTTTATATATCAATAATAAGTACTTCAATTATCATCAGTTATATTACATTTGCAAAGCACTATATTATTTAAGAATCATTTTCACAGCCAGGCCTTTTTGTTATTTGATATTGTATTAGGTTACAAAGAAAGCAGGGGTGGAGATAGAACAGTACTCTCATTACCTTCCATCAATCCTGGTGTTTGTACTGGGCAAGTGTACCCACCCTGGGATCAGGCAGTCATATCCTCACCCCTATTCTAGCTCCCTTCCTGGGCAGCTGGTGAAAAAGACAATGTTATACAGCATCTTTGAATTATTTTTGTGAGTCTCTGGAGCACATAGAAATAAGCATAGTTTGAAGTATTCTATATATTGATGACCTTGAAACTTAACTTTCAAGTAGAAATCTTATGTTTCCAATTTTTCACTTATTCTGGGACACCTTTCAGGTGTCCCAGATACTCAAGACATACTCAAGACATGAGCCAATATGCTAACTTACTAATTTATGATGCATTTATTTCTTTTTAGTGACTTCTATTGCTTAGGGCATCCCCTTTTCAAATCAGGGTATGTGGATGGCAGAATCAGGTATTGAGAATATGTATGGAATTAGAGAAAATGGACTTGAATGCAGGCTTAGAGAGATAATTGCCCTTTGAAAAATTTGATGAAAAGCTCCTGAACTGACAATATACCTTTTCAGTGCAAAAGCATCTGGAAGAGCTCAGTTCAGAAGGCCTCGAAAAGAAGATTTATTAGTCTTAGAGATATAGAAAAAAGGGACAATCAGAAGGGTGATCCTATTGAAGGTGCCCACTGAAGCACTATCTAGGGGGAAAAATGCTAGACCGGACACTTTTGGACTTTTCAGTTCCAGAGAAATTCATAATGTAGAAATAGGTGACAAGAACAGCATAGTCATTAGACTATTTTGGCACTGTTGGCAAAATGATTCCTATTATTAGATTAGTGCCTCTGACTATTTTAACTAATTCCATTAATGTCTTATTGGTTTAAGCCTCTTATTCTGATTCCAGGAGCACTGAGCTCCCTTCTGGTTATGACTTGGCTCTCCAGGTAATATTTAAGGTAAGGATCACAAGAAATGCAAACATTCTGATTCTTATGACAATAATTTCTCAAGGTGAACCTGAGAAAATGGCTCCTGATTATGATAGAGCTTACCATATAACCTGAACACAGGGAGAGAATCACGTCCACATGATTGCTTATTCTAGTCCACTACATTTTGAATAAATTAGACATTCTAGAGAATACCTTAAGTGCATCTGTATTTTAGTTGCTGTCATCTCTGGACACAGATAAGAGCAAGTTTCTGGAATTGCAAAGCATAGTATCAGCTCTTGGAATATAACTACCTTCAAAAACTACCAACCTGTAGGACACTGCCTATTCTGCCTCCACCTGCCTTTCCCACCTATTCAATTTCAGCTGATTTATATAGGTGTGCATCAATCTCTTATTCATTTGGTTAATCTGAGTAAGTTCCTGAAAGGCTGATTAGTCCTGAAACAAGGATAAAATTTATTTATTTAATTTTGATTTCTAGGAGCATATCTTGGAATGTGGTGGCTATTCCCGGGAAGATGAGGTGAGTGGCTTGACTGCCTGGCTGTTCTCCCCTCATTAGCAGCCCTATTTCTTTGAGTTCTAACTGAAACATGTAGTAAATAAAAATACGAGAAAAAATTTTCTAGGACACACACAACAATAGAAGTAGTTGCCATTTTGTTTGTTGAAACATGGTAGAAAATCAAAATGTGTCTTCAATTAATTTACATTGAATTATTCTCAGATTTATAAATTACATGGTAGCAATTTTAATATTGGATATCTGTCAGTCCAGGTAAACAATAGAGTCAATATAGTTAAAAAAGGCATTCTATTGTGAACACAAGTGGAATAAAAGAGCAGATATGTAAAATAAGACTGAATTAAAATTGTAGGCTTTTAATGATAACAAAAAAATTGGAAAGTATTTGGGAAAAGGGGATAAATTTATATTTATTTTAACTGACTGAAATAGAAACACTATATTCTATCTTAGGTTCTTATCCTAGTTTCAGAGATATTTAAATCTACTTGTAATTAGTATGGATGAAAAAGTGTCACTGTTATAAATCTAACTTAAAGTAATCTCACAGGATGATCTGATCATAAAATTCTAACTGAGTGGGTAGTCACACCTCGGGCCTATAACTTCCCTAGTCAAAAGTTATCTTAACCTTAAGCAAGCCCTATCTACTGTTTTTAGGCATCTAGGTTAACACACCTTGAAATGCTTCTTTTTCAGACCCCTCTGAAGAATAACTACCCTCAAGAGAGCACATTATCTTGTTAAGTATCTTTTAATCCAATTATGGATATTTTCTTGCTTTTCTCTCAGGTTCATGTAATATTCCTTATCTTTCCTCCTTAATTCCAAGTGTATAAAAGAACCTGCAAACTCTTTCTGACAGCATTTTTCTCAGTCTGTTGAGATTTTGCTTCCAGGTGTGTCCTCTGTTTGGCTCAAGTAAACTCTAATAAGCTCTTATAAAAATATTCTACAAGTTTAGACACTCTCATGTCAACATTAAGAAGAGAAATTTTGCTTGTTTATGAGGATTTCAGTAGGGCTGAAAGTTGAAATTAGACTGTGTGAGCTTAAAGGAAAAACCTCAGTTCCTGAATCCTGCAAGGGTAGTGTTCTCTGCTAGCTTTAAAACACGTAATGCAAGCCAAAAGAATTTATCTGTAATTCAGTGAACCTAACCCATTCACTGCATATTGGTATCTGTTGAAGTTCTGGGCAGGGAGAGAAAGTAAGTGATGGTACTGTAGGATAGACCTCCTGGTCTATAAATAACCTTTGATGGAACCTCTGCTCCTACAGTTCTGCTCTGTACTCTGGTTAGGTCACGGGCATTTTTCTTGCTGCTAGGCAAAGCCTGGACAATTTGCTTCTGACCTTCTCTGATGTCTTAGGTTATTTAGAGAATTAGTACAAATTTTGAGAAAAGGATTGAGGGAATCTTATCTGTCTACTTGTTTTGGTTTGTTTTTATTTCCAGAATTATAATGGCAATATAGATCTCTTATTAACTGGTTTGTGCCAATTTAATTACTGAGATAATACTAGACTTTCCTCCCAGGATTTTCCTGAAAATATCCCTTTATTTCTTCTGATTTAAACCTAGAGTAAATCATAAAAGCAAACACTTTTTTATGATAAACAAAGAGAAAACACTTCCTCGATGTAAGGGGTGTACCATGAGGCTATTTCTAGTATTCTGCCAACTTCAATTAACAAGCAAAGCTCTAATGCTTATTACCCTTAGGTTACAAAATGGTAAGTGGTTATTAACTGCTCTTAAGGGGAGCTATAATTACAGTATAACCAAATGCAGAGTATGTGGTTTCTCCCCCTCCTCCTTTTTAATGTGTCAGGGATTCCAACATCTCTTCACGCTGTTCTAATTTTAAAAAGTCTCCAGTGATCTCTCCAGCCCCCGGCATTTCCTACCCTCCCAGGAATAATAGCAACACTTATCCACCTAAAATAAACAAGCAGACACTTTCAGGACAGCTGGAGACCTTGAACGGTCTTGGCCACGACTTATCGGCCTCCAGTGATGCAGCTGTGAAGCCAGAAAACTCCTGGGCACTTAACTTTACCCTGAATAGCAATATCCTGAGCAGTGTCACAACTACATATGCATGAGCTGGAAGGATTCTAGTGACTCAATGAGGTTAAGTAACGTGATTAATAAGGCAATAGGGAAGGGTCCATTCACTCTTGACACAATTATCCTCATTCATTTTGCACAGGGGGAAGACTTGTCTCTATATAACTGTGAACTGAGCAAGTAGAGTCCATCAGGCCCATATCTGCAATTTTGCATTTTGTTGTCACTCTTAACTAATAAGGTAGAATGGGTTTCCCTGATGAATTTCCCAGTGAAACTCAGGAGGTACTGAAACAAATATATTTGGAGGAGTCCCAAAAGTTCTTATGTACAAGGCCGACTTAGCAATCTGAGGCTCTTACGAGTAGGGGAGTATAGCCTGTATGGGCTTTGATGCTTTCAGTTTTTTAGGAGATTCAGTGGAGGCTGGTGTAGAACTGAAGCTTTATAATAGTGTATATATATGACATTAACATGTATCTTACCATTCACACCAAGGGGCATTAACTGGTACACTATAAGTAGGACTCAACACTTATACTTTACAACAGTAAAATTGAGGTTACAGTGATTTTTCCACCTTCCAATGCTTTGTTTCCCCTTCTGAATATTGTATGTATGTCATGAGATATCTGGCCTGGGCCCAGTGTCCAGCTGGCAGCTACAGTACTAAGAGATCAACAGATGAATATGAACTTTGCTCTTATTGTATCATCAGTTTAGTGAAGTGACTACAGATATATATTGTTATTCGTTTATTCATTAGCTGAATGGCTACCATGGTGATACATTGTTCCTGACTCCAAAGGATTTTTGGTTCACTTGGACAGACAAATCCAAAGAGATACTTCGGAATCTGAAGAGGAAAGTTAATGGAAGAGAGTTGCTTGAGGATTTCAGGGAAGCCGTCTAGGAGGAGAAAATACCTTGGCTGAGTAGTGGAGAAAAAAGAGGAATTAGATGACAGAGGGGATTGTGGGTGGGTGGGTAGGGGGTGGGAGAAAGGTCATTGCAAGCTGAGGCGATGACGCAAGCAAAGACAAACTGTTGAGAAACAGCAACTGAGTAGAATTCTTGGTTGACCTATTCCTAAGAGTTCAGAATGCTTTACAGATTGTTTTCCCTGCTTTAGTAGCCTTTGTCAGGACAGAAGGACTTGCCCAGGTGGTGTGGGCCTGTCCCAGGTTGCAAAATGATTTGGTGACATAGCTGGATTTGGCTCTTAACAGTTATCAGGTGCAATCTGAGCAGTTGTCCACCAAGAGAAGAGCCGAGAGAGTGCTTTCTAAACAGTTAAAAGGTTGCACCTGCAAAATAAATGGCCCAGTGTGGAGCGGGGGTAAATGCCTTAGAACTTTAAGAAATCAAGGTAAAAAGTTTTTGGCTTCATTTACTTCATTTTCATAGTCCTGCTTTATATTCACCCTTACTTCTGTGTCTGGAAAGAAAAATACAGAGTCATGACACTGATACTAATTACATATTGACTGGATGTGGAGCTTCATTCATCAAGGAAGTTGTAGGTCATCCATTCTAATGTTGTGATTCCCCTCTATCTTCCTTCCCTCTTCCTTAATCTTGCTTAGCCATTTTCTCCAGCTGTTGTTTGTAAGGAAACAATAAACACGCACATAGCTTAAGTATGACAATATTATACAGAACTGCTGCTGTGTACTCCAGGCCCATGTATTATTGTAAAACCATAATAAGCAATAAGAAGCATCCTTTCCCTTGATGCATATCTCTGGCTGATTCTCATATTGAGATAATTCCCCAAGCACTTCTTAGGTGGCCCGACCATAGAAGGCAGCCGTCATATCAACGGACAGCCCAGTAAGAACTTGCATTTCAAATCAGGAGATTCTCTCCTTCTTCCTTCCATTGGCCCTTTCTTTTTCCTTCCACTTCCTTCTCACAGTTTGCTTGTTATGTGCACAAAACAAATTAAAGTTAGTCATTCTCTCTACCCTCAAATTCTTCTTCATTGGTCACAAACTGTGGCTTCTCCCACTTGCCAAAGCCCAGTGGAAGGAAGGTGAGACTGGTACAAGATGTCATATTAAAATTTAGCCCTTGACAAAAGCTATGATTAAATTAAAACAAAACAAAACGATCTCTGCCTAGTTTTAAGGTTTCTTGCTACAGCATAATTAAATGCAGTTTGATCTAGTTTTGCTTCTTAGTCTGCCTTACACTGCAATGTTTTAAATTAGGGTAGGATATGTAAGCACTGGGTAGAATGAAGGACAAGAACACGATCGTCTGATGGATTTACTTCAAGGTCACTAACTGAGAAAATTCCTTTTTCACAAATGGTAGAAGATGTGTTTCCTTCCTCCCTGCCTAACCCCAGGTTGCTCAGGTCCTTGCCTCTCCCTGGCACTGGCCTTGGCTCTTACAGACCCTGGAGGTGTGTGATCCAAGACTAGAGTCCAAAGAATGAGTCCGAAGATGGGTCTTCAAGTTAAGGAGAGAAAAGCCATGCCTAGGAAGTATAGTTTAAAGCACGATTTCGTTATTTCTGGCTTCATCTTATTCATACTTCAGTGCACATTCCGCAGCATGCAAAGGGGAGCACTGATCATACTGATATTGGATTGTTGATCTTATCTTGTTTTTATAACTGTTTGCCTGATTTTTCATTTCTCTTCCTCCTGGATTGATTAATCACATCTCTCTGGACCCTGGAAGCATTAGCTTGTCCATGTCAAAATGCTGACTCCCACAGCAATGGGGCCTGAGGAATGAATAGATCTGTCGCAGGGCAGTCCTTGTTTTCCAGTCTTCAATATTAACAGATCATCAGAGGAATTATTGGCTTTGTGCTGGAGAATGCAGAAAAGATATTCCTATTGCTTAATTGTTGCCTAATTTAACTCAGTTAAGGAAGTGATTTCTTAGGGGTAGGCAAAGTGAAGGTTTATTGAAAGAGTGTCCAAGATAATGATATTGTGAATTAAATAGCCATATGATGACCTACCTATCTTTCTTTATGTGAATGTATTTATAATAGATATACTTTTGAAAATATGTATTTAACTCAAAATTAAAAAAGTATTATCACTACTAGTGCAAAGTTACTATTTAAGAATCTGGTTAAATGAAAAAATAATTTGTAAATGAATAATCCCTCTCTAATTCAGTTTCTATAAAATGAGTGTACTAAATATTGAATTTGCTTAAAGCAAGGGCAATCTAAATCGTGACATGCATCACATAGTGCCACAGAAGCAGAGGCATGAATGCCCTGTTACTGTGCTTATCTGTCTGTTCACGTGTGCTACCTTTTACACACTCTCCACCTGCAGTCAATCCTTTCCTGCTGGCAGATTTCATCCTGCCAGTGACTCAGTATGACTTCATTTGTTTGAGATTTTGAGTATGTGTTATCAAGGCCCAAGTGACTCTAGGCATTGTTCATATAACTGAAGGCAGAATTGACATCCCATGTCCTATACAACACCTGGAGTGGTTCTTAGCACATCATTTAATCTGGGGTTGTTTCCTGGAAAATTACTCTGGCCATCTAGATAATCCAACACCCATGGATGTGATTCTGCTGTCCAATGAGAGAAAAGTGCTGTGTTGGGATAGGAACACTGAAGTTGGATTGGTTCCTTCTTCATTAGCATTTTCCTAAGTTGATCCAAAAGATGAGGCTGACTATGTTAATGCCACTTCAATGTCCAAATATGCTCTCCCCACTTTTTAATGATGGATTTTAGCCATAGGCTCTAATTATATCACAAAACACTATGGGGCTTATTGTCCTTGATAATTTTCTTAAAATGTTTTCCAAGCAAAACCCAAACGTCCTTTTGAGACAAAATTTTCAACTCTTTCTATGTCAAGCCTGAGAACCAGATTAGAATATTAGCTACTATTTGTTAGGAGCTTTTTGAACGTACCCTAGTTTACACTTAACGTTGTCTTCAAGTTTTATGGGAGTAATAATAGAGTATTTTATTAAAAAGGGAAATGATAAAAGGTTAAGTAATCTGGTCCTTGTCTAGGCTGAGAGAGTGTCTGTGTCTTGTGTTCCAAAGGACAATGAAGGTTCAGTCCCTCAGATCCTTCCCCAGGTCAGGAAGGGATACCTCAGTCACCAGCTTAGTCATTAACCCCTCGGTGCAAATGGGGCTACAGCTGGTGCCACATTCTGGGACCCTCTGCCAGAGAAAGTTATTGACACCACGGACCATCTTTCCCTTCTCAAAATTACTCTTAGACTTATTTCTGCTCTCCAGGAGTATTAATGCCTCTGATTTCCCATTTTCCATTAATCAGTTATTTGATCGATTCATCTATCTACCCTTCCCTGAGTCTGCTGAGCATAAAGCACCATGTCCCATGATGGAAATATCAAGCTGAATAAGACCCACTGCATGTTCTCCAAGCATGCACTGTCTAGTGAGGAGGCCACCACATGCACAGGCAGCAGGCACAGCACAGTGTAAGAGGTGCTGTGATAGAAAATGTGGACAGAGTATCAAAGAAGCAGAGCAGGGGTTACTATGACAAATTAATAGTTTATTTGTAATAATACTTATCACTATGAGCTAAAAGCTAAGATATTTTTCAAAATCACATATATTGCTAAGTATTGGACTTTGTCATTTCTTTGCTAGTGACCCATGTGGACAAGTCGCAGTGGGGAGGATGTTCTTATAGGTGCTGACTTTGCTAAAGTAGTACCTGCCCTGAATAAAACAAGAACCAGAACTATAAAGCATGCCCTTCAATCTACCGAAACAGAGAGTAATTTTACATAATTTTTATTTTAGGATATTTTAATATGAAGACATCATCTTAAGATGTGTCTTTAGATACTGTTGAATAAATCCTTATTAGTAAATTTGTGGATGTGTCATGAATTCATAATGTCAAACAATATGCTAGAATTGGAACTGGGAGACATTTCTTAGCCACCAAAATTATGCATGTGGAAACAGTAATGGATTAAGAAATATGAAGTCAAAATTCCACCAATACCAATTGACATGGAAATTACCTGGGTAGAAAATTAGTCTTGATTAAGGGAAATGCCTGTAATACAGACTTTTCAAATGCAATTCAATTGTTATTTTTTATATACTACTTAACTGGCATTCATCCTATACTAGGATGCATTATTTGTGTGTGTGTGTGGTAGGGGGGAGGGCGTGTATTCTCTCTTCTTATCTAAAATGTGAACTCCTTAAGGGCAAGAATTTGTTGAATCCTTAAGGACTATGTGTTTAATGAGTACTATTTTTTTCTGTTACTGATGCTTCTAGCCTGCTCTGAATCCACATCAGTAGTTAAAATCTCACCAACTCAAATCTCACCTGGACTTTTTAAACTTCAATTTCCAGTTCTCTGTGGAGGCCATACACCAACATTGTGGTGCGTTTGCTTCACAGTGCCTGGGAGGGGAACTGAAGGGGTTACATCTTCTCTCTTTAGTCAGAAGACCCCAATAGTAACATTTGCCAGGCTTCCAAAGGGGAACAGAGCCGAATAATGGGTATTATAGCACCGTGTGTATATGATAGAAAGCGTGAATTCCAAAAGGAATTTGGAATGAACATAATGGAGTAATAAGAATGAATAGTTCAATTGAATCGGGAAAAGGAATATTTAGTCATAGTATCTGGGAAGACCTTGATGAAATAAAAGATAGGGTCACAGCAGGGTCTCTAGTGCAATGAAGTATGTGTACTAGCACAGTATGAAAAGTTCCAGATGCACCCAGGCAAGAATCTATAAGTTAATAATTTTCATTTTCCATGTGACACAGTGGCAAAACATGGAGAAGAAATGATCATACTGCATAAACGTTTACGGGGAAAACCACCTGTCAGCCTGACTACTGTCTTTTACCCTGTAACCTTGGAACGGAAGCTCCTGGAAGATGGGGGCTTCTGTTTCTACTTATGTCATTCTGTAGTTGACAGGTAATGAGGCTCTGAGGACAGTTTTGGAGGGCAAACGTAAACACAGCAGAGAATGGCTACTTAAGTAGAAAGTGGGAGGTTGGAAGACTGAAGACTTTATTGGTCTAAAGGTCAACATTCATGAGTGAGAAGAAGGAGGTGGTGTTTGGGGGAAGGGAAGTGATGGAGGAAAACATTCCAAAGTATGCTGCAAGTCAGCTCAGGAATGTATTTCAATTAGCAAAGGAAGTGAGCTGGGAGCTTTGTCTTCTAATGCACATGGGCAAGGGTCAAAAGAGAGGGAGGCGAGCAAGTGAGAAATAGGCTCAGATAGGAACATGGACCAGTCCATAAGGATGAAAGGCTTTGCACTAAACCCTAAGATGCCCAACAAGTATACGACAAGTTTTTAAATTGGACTTTTGCCTACAGCAGTGTGGAACCTTCTCAGTTTGGTGCTATATGTCTGGGGTGGTAGCATCTTTCCTGCTGAATGAGTGTGGCTTGAGGGGCAATTGTGATTCTACAGCTATGCTTCTTGAAGTTTGCCCACTCTAGGGCAATAAGGCTTTCTCTGCTGACTTCCCAGCTCAGGTGATAATTAATAATAACTAACTGTGCAGGATATTCTCCATTTACTTCCCCATCCTTTTTTTTTCTTTTTCTTTTTCTTTCTTTTCTTTCTTTTTTTTTTTTTTTTTTTTTTTGGTGCTTAGCTCTGTGTCCTGAGAGGCTGACTGTGAGATCAGGGGCTGGAAGGAGAGAGAAGCTGGGATGTTTCTTCCATGCTCACTCCAGCTTCTTTGTCTCATCTTTGGCGGTTGCTGTGTCTCCACTGCCTCAGCTTTCACTGGGTTCCTATAATACTACTTCTTCCCCTTCCTGCCTACGCTCATAACAACTTCCCACTGTTACCAGTGTATGGGTGAGGCAACACGCCTGGTTTATTCCCTTAGCCCTGCTCATACCTCTGTCTCTCCACTTTGACCACCTGAAGTAAATTTTGTTTCTCATCAAACCCTGAATGAATAATACTGACTTTGTGCCAGTATTCTCAGTTCTCTACGAGCATGAATCCATTTAGTTCTTCCAACACTTTATTGATAAATGTGAGACATAGAAAGGTTCAGACATTTGTCCAAGGTCACAGAGTAAGTGGCAGAGTCAAAGTCTGAACCTAGGCAGTTGAGCTCTAGACTCCAAGCCTTTTACCACTGGTATTTCCTGCCTCTCTCTTAACTTGTATCACTTCCTGGAGCACAGCTAAGAATGAGAAGGTGGATCCAAAGTGTTCTAAAATATATGCCGAAAAGATTCATATACTAAAGGTTATTCTTAGGGAATCCTCTTAGTTTATGGAAAACTCTTATTTTATGGTTCACTCTACCAAGGTAGAATGTCAGATTTCCTACGCCAGTGACTCTCAGCCTTGGTTGCACAACAGAATCACCTGGGGAGTTTTAAATTGTTCCTATGCTCAGGCCATGCCTCAGACTAATGAAATCAGAACTCTGGAAATGGAACACAGGCATGAAAAAAATTTTAAACTTCCATATATAAACATGCTGCCAAAAATTGAGAACCACTGTCCTAGCCCACAGTAGCAATTACTAGAAGGCAAGGACTATGGGTAGACATGCCTGGTGATATAAGTAAAGGATAACAGTGGACAGCTACACAACAGGAGGCTCAAAAGGAGACTTTGTGCAAGAACCACCCCAGCCCTTAACAAAAAGGAATAATCTGGGTTCACTTAATTCCTGGACAAATTGCTTCTGGGTCTGTGAATAGCATATTACATTTTTATGATTACATTTTAGTAACTGTCCCAAGTCACTTTAAAAGGTAGAATTATTGTTAACATACTTTGCTTACTGAAGCAAAGGAAATATACACCTTTTAGAAAGTTTTTCACACCCAAAGATGACATTATTAAGGTTATTCTTAAATAGGGTAAACTTCGGATATATGGAAGATTTACTTAAATTACAATTCTTCTTTATCTATAGATGTCAGATAAATAAGGAATTGCCATGTGAGGCAAATGTTTATCAAAATACTCCCACTTGCTCACCTTTAGCAGAAGCTAAGTTCACCTGCTCTTGATTCATTGTCAGAGTTGACATTCAAAATTTTTTTTGGTCCTAACGTGGATGATTTGACAGACACCAGTGCTCATCAGGCTTTGGTAAAAACAGGATGGTGCCAGCAACTGGTTCTCTTGAAAATGGTCCCAGCACATGGAAAATGCAGACTTTGGGTATCTAAATGTCAGATATGGCCTCCCCTTGTTGCAATTGGTTGTTCCTTTTGGACTGGAGCTGGAATATTCCAACAATCTTTTCCTGATAGCAGAACAAACAACTTTCATTCCTTTCTTATGTTTCTCGTGACTGGTCTTCTTGTTTACATGTTTGCCTGCGAAAAGCTGATGTTGGGATCTGATGATAGCTCAGGGGCTGCTGAGTGACTGGTACTGGTCCACTGCAGACCAGCCTCACTTCTCCTCTGCACCATTAACTCAGAAGTTAGATCACTGACCAAGGGCTATTCCAAATGTAAGCCAAGAACCCCTTTTTCTCTCTCACTTGATTCAGCACTATAACTCTGGTCCCACTAACTCCTCTACTCTCTGCCCTCAAAGGGACCTAGTGCTGTTTTTTATTAGCTCACTGTGAAAACAGAGATTTCAGCCCAGGTACACAGGAGGTTCTGCAGGGTATGCTTCCTGGGGAAGTTCTTAAAGCAATAACCTTGCACAGATTCAGCTCCTGTCGAGTTTCTCATCCTTACTACTGACATTTGGGATCACTTCATTCTTTGTGGCAGAGCTGTCCTGTCCACTGTAGGATGTTTAGCATCATCCTTGGCCTCTACCCGCAAGATGCCAGGAGCATACAGACACTCCCCTGAGTTGTGACAGTGAAAAATGTCTCCAGACATAGCCAATATCTTCTGGGGGGAGAGGGGAAGGCACCAAATTGCCCATGGCTGAGAATCACTGTGTTAAGGAAAAGACATGTGGAAACTCTAACCTTCAATCTCCATTGGACACTGGTATCAAGGACTAAGCTACAGTCTCAGTGTCTTTCTCCCCAGCACTTGGCTGTGAGATGTGTGGCCTGTTGTCCTCTATCTCTAGTGTTGTCATGGGGATGAGGTATTAGGTCTGTTCTATATTGACTCTTTGGGTTGACTGGGAACTTTCCAGTAGTCAGAGTTGTTCCAAGGTGAAATGAGCTGCCTCAGAGTGGCTGGTCTCCCCTTATGGGGCAGCCCAGATATCTTCTGTTTGCTCCTCTAGAACTATCTCCACCCTTCTCTCCCTTGCATTGTGCCTAGTCTCACCTGTAGGACTCCATTGATGGTCTCCCTTGCCTTCTGGCTTTTAGTTGGAGGAAGGGAAGAAGTGAGGTCAGGGTATTTATTCTCCAGGTCCCCTCATCTTCCAAGGTCTCTGTGGGCTCACTGTGCCCCTCAACAGAAGTCTTACCTTTTGTTGAGTGGCCATCCTTCAGAGGGCTCTACCTCCTCAGACCCAGGTATGATAAAGAGACCTCTCTGGTACTAGCTTGGCTGCTGCATTACCTGTTGCCTCACTATGCTCTGCCCTCACTCGCAGCTGGTCCTGGCATCAAATCCTCTGCGTTCCTGTTAAATTAGGATGATTTGAATATGTTGTATATTTCTTGTTGGGACCTTTATATTGAGGATATATTATTTTCAAGGTCTCTTCTGACTCTAGATTCTATGATATTATGGATGGCAGAGGAGATCATTTCAATAGTTGCTCAAATACTATCTATCCTACAGACAAAACTTCTCATCTTGGTTGAGAGATAATGTATATTTATTCATAGCCTCCAATATTTGGATCATTGCTGTGGAGGAAAGGATCATCTAGAATGCCAAGTACTCGTTTTGCAGACAGTATTGGTCATTAAACCAAGAACCACCCCTTCAATTCTTCTTTCTCTCTCACAGAATCCTGGCTTTTTCCACTCTTTTCAGAATGGCTATGTCCTTCAAGAGACTCTGTTCCTCAGCCCTAAGGTATGAATATTGATTTATATTATCCTCCCTGCTAGGATTAGTTTAGGCATGTGTATATAATACATTCTGATTTGGTTAAAGGTGAGTCCTGCAAGGGGACTACTGGTAAAGTTTCCTCTCTCTTAAAAAGAGAAATAATGAAAGGCTGTTCTCTTTATCCCATCTCTGGACACTGTGAGAAAATATGACATCTGGAGCTACAGAAGCTATATTGTCATTATGGGAATAGCACAGTCCCAAGATGAAGACCTTGATATCTTTGAGCCAAGGAATTAACCAAAGTCAAACTACTCTTCTAGAATTATATTATATGACATGATAAACATTTTTATTGTTTATGCTACTTTTAGTTGAGATTTCTGGTACTTGGCTTGCAGCCCAAAACATCTCAATGTACTGTTCCAGGTGTTTATCTCATTTAATCCAGTAATAAATTTTAAAGATTAAAAATGCCATCTTAACTTCTCAGCAGCTTTTGCTCACTTTTTTTTGAAACACTTTTTAAATTTGGCTATTGTGTTCCCATTCTCTTCAGATTTTTCCTTTGCCCCATTAGCTATTTCATCTCTCTTTTCTTGGATCTTCCTTTCCTTGTTGGAACCATTTTCATTTCTAGCAATAGTCACAAGATGGGTGACCTCATCCAGTGTCATAAATTTCATGCAGATACAATGACTCTGAACGTAAATCTTTAGCTCTGACTGCTCTTCTGCAGCCCAGCCCTGTATATACAACTGCCTACTTGGCCTGCCCCTTGGATATCTAATTGACAGCCCCAACTCAACATGTGTAAAACAAACCCTTAGCATGCCCCCTCAAACTTTCTTCTCCTCCAAGCTTAGAGATCTCAGTAAATGGCATCTCCCTTTTGCTCAGGCTAAACTATTGTAGTCAACCTTTCTTCCTTTCTTATTCCATGGCATGGAACCCATACCCTACATCTAATCATTCAACATATTTCCAAACATTTATTTCTTACCTCTTTTACTACTATAGTTCTAATCTAAGCCACAAATCTCTCTCACACACTATAGGGATAGTTTAGTATTATGGTGTCTTCCTGCTTCCCCTCTGTCTACTCTACAGTCTGTCCTCAGTACATTAGCCTTAGTGATCTTTCTAAAATAAATTATATCTTGTTCTCCCCTGCTCAAAACTCTCCAAAAGTTTCCCATCTCACTTAGAATACGCTCAATAGTCATTACGCTAGCCTATAATTCCTATATGATTTGGCCCCTATACCCCTATCCAACTATCTCTTTCTTGCAAATATATGGGCCTCTTTTATTTTCCTCAAACATGATAAACACCCTTTTACCTTATGACCTTTGCACTGACCACTCTCGGTGTCTGGAATGTTCTTCTACTAGTGAGCCTCATGTCATATCATTCATTTTCTTCAGGTCTCTATTGAAATGGCACTGCCTCAAAAAGAATTTCCTTTAACACTATCTAAACTAGCATTCCTCTATCTAAACTAGCATTCCTTTTCATTCTCCATCTATTTACTCTGCTTTATTTTATTCTTATAATTCACCACTCCTTGACAATCTATTATATATGTCTTTATTTGCTTATTATCTGTCTCTCTGACTTGAATGAATATAAGCTCTGTGGGAGTAGGGATTTTGTTTTATTCACTGATGTGTCTCCTGCATGTAAAATAACACCTGCTGTGATAAATGGTAGGAAAGATTTGCTGAATGGATAAATGACTCAAATGCCACCATTCCCTTTTATTGTATAGCAGAGGGTTTAAGTGGAATCTTAGGTTACAGAGGGAAAATAAAGGCACCTAAGATTAGAACCCAAACCTTTTCTTCCTGGTACAGGGCTCTTTCTATTACTTCACACTGCCACCTAATGAATAAGTTAGTGATTATTTTTCCTTCAAAGGTAAGTTGTGTTTTTGTAAAGAATAAAGTCTTTTAGCACAGAAATGGGTCTCCAGTTAGGCAGTCTGTGTCAGCAAGCCAGGAGAGAGACTAGGTGTGTGTATGTGTGTGTGTACAGAGATAGAGGATAGTGGTGGTAGGTAATGAGAGCTGTACAAAACCTTCCTGGATTTGGAAATTATATCATACCATAAAACAAGTCTAGTATGTACAAAAGGTGATCCAGACCTTTCTTATCCCTATAGTAAAGGCCAAGGGTAGAATAAATGCATCTCTATGAGATAGTTAACTTTCTAAGGTTTTCAGGAACAATAAGAGGAAATGATTCATACTATCTCTTCCAGAATTTTTGACTCTAAGATAGGCCAGATAAAAATTAAGGAAGCCAACAGTATAAAAAATTGTGGGAGATTTGCCCATTTTGGTGAGAGCCTGCATAGACATATCTGATGGAGTATCTCAAGTACAACATCCAAAGAGCCGAATAGGGAGTCTCTGTTCTGTATCAAGTTCACATCTTTTAAAACAAACTTTCCTCCAGTAAATTTGGTTCAGCCTGATATATTCAAATCTGATGAGAAGCATACCTGAAGGCATTATCCAAGAGGCGTGGTTTGCTATATGAGCTAATAATAAAATTTACCATTTTTAGGGCTGCTTACTATATTCCAGATGCCATGTTAAATGCTATTAATAATACAACACAGGGGCTTAAGCCTCTGATGCCTTTAGCTTGTCAGTTTTCATGATTCTCCCTTATGGTCTGTGAATAAGAAATGTTTATAGTTCTCTGTATACTGAAACCTATAAAAATTGCTGAGGAATTAAAGAGAACCCAAATAAATAGAGAGATATAATGTGTTCATGGATCAGAACACTCAATAATGGTAAAATGTTGATTCTCTCTAAATTGACTTATAAATTTAGCATCATCCCAATCAAAATCTTACTAGGCTTTTTAAAAATAGAAATTAGCAAGCTGATTCTAAACTTCATATGGAAACACAAAGGATCTAGAATATCAAAAACAAAACAAACAAAAACAAAAATATTGATTAAAAAGACAAAGTTGGAGGACTAATGCTACCTAACTTGAAGATATTAGAAAGCTACACTAATCAAGATGGTGTGATATCAGCGTAAAGATAGACAAATAGACCAATAGAACAGAAATAGATCTATATACATACGAAAACTGTGCAAAGAAATTTAGTGAAGAAACATAGTCCTTCCAACAAATGGTGCTAGTTAGGTAGATATCCACATCTAAAATAAGGAACTTCAATCCATACCTTCTATCATGGTAAATATTAACTCAAAATAGATTGAAGAGAAGTGTAAAACCTAAAACTATAAAACTTCTGGAATAAAATATAGGAGAAAATGTTTTGACCTCAGTTAAGCTAAAATTTCTTAGATACCACACAAAAAGCACAATCCAGATAAGAATAAATTAATAAATGAGATTTTTATCAATGTTAAAAACATCTACTTTTCCAAAGCACTATTAATAAAATAAAAAGACAAGCCAGAGACTGGAAGAAAATGTTTACAATGCATATATATGAAAAAATAATTGCCTCCAGAATAGATTTAAAGAGTCTCAAAACTCAACAATAAGAAAACAAACAACCCGATTTACAAAATTAGCAAAATATTTGAATAGACGTCTTGTTAAAGAAGGCCTACGAATGACAAATAAGTACATGAAAAGATGCTCAACAACATCGTCCTTAAGGAAATGAAAAGAAAACCATGATAAAACACCACTGCACATCTATTAGAATGGCTCAAATTAAAAGAAAATATGATTATACCAAGTGTTGACAAAGATGTGGAGGAACTGGAATTCTTGTATACTGATGATGTGACTGCAAAATGGTACAACCAGTTTGGAATACAGGTTAGTTTATGGCAAAGGTTGAGCTCAAATCAATGGTGAGAATGGGAAACAGGAGGGATAAAGTCAGGCCGGTTAAGAATCTCCAAAGAACTTGGAAATAAAGGTAGCTTTCAGAATTAAAATAGTAAAATGCATGCATAAAATGCATGCAAATTAGTAAAACAAAATGGATATAATTAGCCAACTGTAGAAGAAAGACAAGAAATTATCCATCTATATATATAAAATAGAAGTCTGTGGTAGCATCTCAAACTTTAGTCCCATTGATCTGATGACATGATAATGAGGAAGATGTGCTTGTGGTTATGTTAGTCGGTTTCTTAGAGAGTTAGACATACAACTACCATACCATCTAGTTATCTATTTCTAGGTATTTACCCAAGGAAAAAGAAACCTCCTGTCTATAGAAAAGACTTTTACACAAATGTTCAAAGAGCTTTATTTCTAATTGCCTTAAACTGGGAATAACTCAAGTATCTATTGACAGGTGAATGGATAAACACAATACAATAAATCCTACTCAGCAACAAAGAACAGGAATGAACTATTGCTACAAGCCACAACATGGATGAAAACCAAAATAATTATGCTGAATAAAAGAAGCCATAAGAAAAAGTATATACTGTGTGCATTATTTAAATGAATTTCTAGAAATTGCAAACTAATGTAAAATGGCAGAAAGTAGATCAGTAGTTTCTGTGAATGGGGTGGGAGTAGGAAGGGGCAGAAAATGAGATTATAAAGGGCATGAGGAAACTTTTGGGGGTGATGATTATGTCCATTATCTTGATTGTGATGATAGTTTCACAGGTGTGTGTATATGTCAACATCATCAAAAGTTACACTTTAAATATGCACAGTTTATTGTATGTCAATTATATCTAAATAAAGCTGTTTAAAGAAACTCAAGTTATTAACATCTACGGACATGAGTTTATACACATGTGACAAGCTGGCGTGAGAGTACAAGAGTATACAAATCTTCCTTCCTGGACACACACATATGTAACACTCTAATAAAAAAAACTAGTAGAGACTAGGGATAATGCCCTCAAGTTTTTCATCCTTGCCCTTTTTGTACTGTCTTATACAGTTCTGAGGGTCTGTAGTAGGATCTTCTTACTTTATTTTCACTTCAACAGGTTTTGTGTGAAATCTAATGTCTCAAATGTACAAGATTCCAGACAGAGTTGTGGTGTGGAGAGTAGAGAAGGGACAGGGGTAAGATGCTAACCTATCACCCAGCAGGTTAGAAGTGCCACTTAACCTTCGGCTTCTGGAAGTTAAATTTTGTAATGAGCTGTCACTGTATTTATCACCTAAAAATGACTGCAACTGGATAAGGTGTGAAAAAACCTAGAAAACATTGCCCTGTCAACTTCATAGGTATCTTTGATGAAGTTGTCTATGGCGGGGTCCCAGATACAATCGAAAATCAGCACGTGGCCTATTAAAATGGTTTAGGTTCTTTCCATCCCTTCATTCTGCAGACTGCTTCTGGCTTACAATATGGCAATTGTTTTGTCAGATTACTAAAGGTAGTCATATCATTAGAATATCCTGATCTTGACTTTATAGATGCTTTAGTCAAAATTACATGCAGCTGGTTCAGATGCAGTCCAAGAGCACAGAGTGAAGGCTGAGCTGTTGCCGAGTTACAGTTCTGCCTGCCCAGGTGCACCCCATAAGGTGGTATTTAACTTGAAGAATATACCATAGTCTAAGGTCTGAAGATTCATCAAAGTGATTTTGTTGGCATGCTTAAGGTGGAACCAGCTCACGGCATCAATATAATTATAGTAATTAAAAATAATAATACAATTGGCGAGTAGACCAGAAAGCTTTGAGGCAACTCTGTCAATAGGCTCACTACATGAGGAGCCAAATTATCACAAGGTTGCTTGGTGTCTACAGAATCAGTCCAAAGGCTCTTATTTGATCTTAGAATGTTATTATCCACGGCTTGAGACACTCTTGGCCACAGAAAGGATCTTGCCGAGGGAACCATAATGCTTTGGTGGACATTGTCAGGGCTGTCTTCCCTATATCTTCAAGGTTGATGGGCTCTGCTACCCAAAGGGCCTGTAGGACTCTGATTCTTTTTACTGCTTCCTTAGCTAACCAACTCCTTTTCACATAGCCTTTATCCAAATAGGCATAATGCAGCCATTTATTTTTCTTCTCACTAACTTATAACCATAAGCACATCTTCTTCATTATCGTGCCCTCAGATCAATGAGACTAAAGTTTGAGATGCTACCACAGACTTCTATTTTATATATATATAGATGGATAATTTCTTGGCTTTCTTCCACAGTTGGCTAATTATATCCATTTTGTTTTACTAGTTTGCGTGCATTTTATGTGTGCATTTTACTAATTTAATTCTGAAAGCTACTTTATTTCCAAGTTCTTTGGAGATTCTTAACCGGCTTGCCTCCATCCCTCCTGCTTCTCATTCTAACCTTTGATTTGAGCTCAAGCTTTGCCATAAACT
This sequence comes from Eidolon dupreanum, assembly GCA_028627145.1. Classification (NCBI taxonomy): domain Eukaryota; kingdom Metazoa; phylum Chordata; class Mammalia; order Chiroptera; family Pteropodidae; genus Eidolon; species Eidolon dupreanum. Next base: position 71,581,576 of record CM053502.1, on the reverse strand, counting down.
AACCTGTGATTCAGCAATCCCATTAATTTTACAGCTTCAATATAACTGTTAATAAGATGAGCACAATATTTTCCCAATTTATAAGAATAAAATTTCATTGAAAGAGGGAGAGTGAGTATGGAAAGAAGAGAATGAGATAGAAAGATTAAAAAAAATGAAAGCACAAATAATTAAATTCTGTACTATTTTAAATGTCTGATCTGTAAATCTTTGAAATGTGATTATATTATGGGAAAAGGCAGTTAAATAAAGTAATGTAATCTAGCACCTCTACGAATCTAATTTCTATTATTTTCGTTACTTGATTTTATGTGATAAGAAATGTTTAGATATAATCAACACCTTAATTTACAGTCAAGTGGCATATACTATTTTTATTTCTTTCTCTTTCTAGCTGTCATGGTGGGTAAAGGGAGACCTCAGAATATTAAATAGTCTGCTTAAGATCCTTAAAACTAAGAGAACTACTATGCAGCCTTTAATTACTCAGTGTGAGATCTCCAAATTAAAATTTTAAAATTCAGGCAAAAAATGTCAAGATTTATCATCTTTGTAATAATAAAGTCAGACTTATAAAAAATAAGCATGTAACTAAGTGTTCAATAGACACTGATGTAAATGATCAGAGGTGAGACAAAGGTTTATCCAGATTTCCATACAGGAGTTTCTTCACTAGTGAAGTGCTGCTCTCCTGACACCTTTCAGAACCCATCAAGGAGATTATCCTTGTCTGCATTCATTTCCTCATTCTCTATCAGGTATTTTTTTGGAAATCTCTGTTTCTTCTCACATTTGGTCTCAACTATGAAGAGGACAGTCTTTCAAGATGTATTTTCTATGAGCCAATGTGATGATTGCAAACCAGGCTGACATCATCCAGAACTGCTTTCCCTATAAAATTCTGTCTCCACCCTTTCAGCTCTCTTGACAGAATTAAGCACAAAACAGCCTTAATAAGTGACTTTTGGCTTACAAATAAAGCATTACGGCATATTTTGTTTCTATTTTTCTTTACTTTTCACAAAGGAATTTTGTATCCCTTAGGAGTCAAAAGAAGCATTTCCCGTGATTAGGGTTTGCTACTGGCACTTGCTCCTTGAAACATTCATCTGTCCAGCTCTCAGACTGAGAGGACTATACCACAACTGTGGGTTTTGGAGCAGGGTGATCATAGTCCTCTTCACCTTGAAATCCTGGATAGAAAGTTCTAAAAATAATGCTCCAATTGTATCTTGTAATATTATGAGCTCTTTTATACATTAATAGGAATTAATAAGAATGGACAAGAGAGGATCCTTGGCTAGCACTGAACTGAACTGTCACTAATTAGCTGTGTGTAACCTATGTTCTCTGGGTCTTGGTTGCTTCAATAAAAAGAAAACTCGAAGGAGTTGAAAGCAAGGGGCATCTAAGGACTCTCTCAGGCAAACACTATTAGCATCTTTGCACTTTTCTACACTTCTTGGCCCTCTTTGGGCCAATAGAATGCTAGTGAAAGCGATTTACTCCACTTTACTGGCCTGTTCCCCAAAATGTCTCATACCCTTTCTCTTATCTATATGCCTGAAAGTGAAGGAACCCACATGGTGGGGCCACATGAAGAGAAAAAAAACAGATTCCTGAAGATGGCTACCTAAGAGAGCCATTGACTATTATAGGAGTGAAAACTAAACTGTACTGTGCTAAGCCAGGGTTTAGGGTTTACTAGTTACAGTAGGGTTTACTAGTTACAGCAGCTTACTGCAGTCCTACCTTGACTAGTGTGTTCTTCCAGCTCGAAAATTCTGTGTATCTAAGGAAGGGCAGAAGCAGAAAGAGATCTGAACATAGAAAGGAAACACTAGATGTAAACCTACTGTTTAATCAGATGTGGTACTCAGAGAAGCTTCTCTAAATGAACTGGTGCAAAGACCACGGGGGCTGGAGCAATATTTAAAGGATGCTTGGTTCTTTTTAGTACAACAGTGATTCTGTATGTGTTACAAGGCCCTGGTCGAATCTGAAGAAATAATTTTTTTTAGAATAGAATAAAAGTAAATTGTGGTAAAATAATGACGTCTACCTACCTCCTTTATCAATAAGAGAACTAAGATTTTTTTTTTTTTTTATTATATGGAAAGTGATTAAGTCTGGGTGGATACTGATCATTTGGGAAAAACAGACTGTTCCTTTCATGTTTAGTTTAATCCTTTTTCAGAATGGATTTCCACAGATAGCATTTTTGTCTTGACATATTTTTACTGAGTGAAAGTACTATTTTCAAGAAAAATCCCAAAGCTTCATATTTTAGAATAAATGAAGCCTTTCTGTGGGATAAGAAAGCCACAGAAGACACTGGGAAACCACATGGCCCATGTTAAATCAGGGAAAAAGTCTGGTGGGGATGTGAAAGCCTGTCTATGCTCAGGGGTCACTTTCTGTGTTCTAGCTCCTGTTTATTTTCTGGACCTTGATCAGTGTCTTTTTGACAGTATAATTTCTGCAGTGCAGCTGGGCTTTGTGATCCATAATCAAGCACAGAAAGCCTTTAGTAATCCCATCTAGGGAGCTCAGTTTTCCTCGATTTAAATAAGAAAGTTAAATCTCTGTTCAGACACGCCTCTTTGCAGACTCAATGACTCTTACACCTTCAGGACACTTCATCTTTGAATGTGCTTCCAATTTTGCAGACAAGCTCAGGAGACGTGCCTCTCCCTCACTCCAATAAAATTCCCGACTGAACTAAATTGCCTTGTAGTTGTGATTTTTACCTCAGTAAAACTACATCTGGAAAGGGAGAATTGGTTTGACTCTTTACCTGACATAATTTATGCATGTTTTAGTTTTGGAATACACAGTATTTATGCGAGGGGGAGACATCTTTGTGATGTGATGGGCATAACCACGTTGACGAACTAATGGCCATTTAGAGCAATGGAACTGGCCTCTGGCATCTTCTAAGCACTATACTCCTACTCTTACTGAAATTGCATCCACAACCTCCAGCAGGGGACTTAAGACTTTCCAGGAGTCAGAAACCCCCATGGAGCTTGCTAAAATTGTGCATTCTTGGTCTTCACCCTAGATCCTGAATTAGATTCACTGTGAATGGGGTCCAGGAATCTATATGTTCAATAATCTTTGTAGGTAATTCTGGTCACACCAGAATTTGAGAAACATTCCTCAAGTTAGGAGATCAAACCTCTGTTTCTGGGTTGTAATTGGCTATCACAAATAAACTATTTGATGAAAGAGAGGGAAGTGAACTAATTCTTTTCGGATGCCGTGTGCGTGTGTGCGTGTGTGTGTGTGTGTGTGTGTAGGAGAAATTGGAGGTTCAGAGAGGGCAAGAAATATTAGTAAATAGTGGGGCAGAGATTTGAACCCAGATCTCTTTGGCTCCAAAAAGCATACTTTTTTCACTAAGCCACACTCACTGACCATCCTCCTGGGCATTTCCTATGTGTCCAGCAGTGGGTCAAATGTTTTAGGATTCATAATAGGTCATCCTTTTATCCACTGAGGGATATTATGAGAATTTCTTAAGACGATAATGGTAAGTCTTTCCATTCACTTGTGGGACTTCCGTTGTGGACACTGCAGTGTACTGAGCAGACACCCAACCTGAGACTGAGCAAGCATTCTGTCAGCTCCTGAAGACTTGGTTACTGACAGCTCTCAACAGAGTTCTCTCCTAAAATTGTCCTCACCTGGAGAGAACTTCTTAATACATGTCATGTCTCCTCCCTGGGATAGTCCACATCCATTATCTGGGCCAGGCAGTGGTATGAAGGCCAAGTCCCTTGCTTCAATTCTAGACAACTTGGACAAATCACCCCAGCCTATGGGCCTATGCTGTTAGCCAGGGCCTTTATTACAACTGTACTGCAGTACACCTCTCTCTCTGCCTCTTCCTGTATCCTTCTCTGCTTATCTGTGTTCCCAAGAGCACTCCCCATAAACCTCCTACATCCCAATTTCCTTCTCTCTAGGAGTTTACTTCTCTGGGAACTCAACCTATGGTATTGTTAAATCAAATTTTTCTTGTGGATAAATTATGCCTATGCTTATGCTTGGGCAGTGTTATGGGCTAAATGTGTCCCTCTCCCTCAAATTCATATGCTGAAATCCTAACTCCCAGTACCTCAGAATGTGACTATATAACATCTTTAAAGAGGTGATTAAGGGTAAATAAGATCATTAGAGTGAACCCTAATCTAGTATGACTATCGTCCTTACAAGAAGAGGAGATTAGGACAGAGACACACACAGAGAAAAGACCATGTAAAAACCCAGGGAGAAAACAACAATTTGCAAGCCAAAGAGAGAGTCCTCAGAAGAAATCAAACCTGCTGACAACTTGATCTTGGACTTTCAACCTCCAGAACTGTGAGAAAATAAATTTCTGTTGTCAGTAATGAAGTCTGTGGCACTTCGTTATAGCAGCTCTAGCAAACTTATAAAGGCAGATTTAGAGCTACTTCATGTCAGTTCCTATTCTTTCATATTTATTGTCACAGAACAATCTAGAAACATGAACAGGTTTAGGAGTACAAAAGTAAGGTAATAACTTACAATAGATGAGTTTTCATATTCCCTAAAATATGTCAGAATAATCATATTTTTGAAGGGGTGAAAAAAGAGTACGTGCATTACTCTGTTTTACTGCATTTCCCTGTTAGGGACATTTATCATAACCTATGGAAGATGTAAATACACAGTCTGACAGCTATTTTGGACCTACAGTGAACTTGTATTTAATGGGAAAAGAAGGACAAAATTTTCAAATTCCGTCAGTCAATACTTTTTGGCCCTCTGTGAAGCAATAGTTCAGTCTGGCTTTTTTTTTCTTTAGATTAACCGTAATAGACCATGTCCAACTGCCAGCTTCCTGCCTTAGTATAGAGGAAGAGTAAAGGATGCCAAAAAAAAAATTTTTACAGTTTAAAAGACTTTTCTTTCAGTTTTTCCATTTTCCTGAGCTAGTCCCTTTATCATTCCCAGTGGCACACTGGGAAATGTTTAACTATCAGCTCTCTGGAAAAAAAAAAACAAAAAACAAAAACCCAGAGAGCCCTGTTGTGTAGTCTTTGCAGACTCCCACGATAGCTGTTACCAAGCTATCCTCAGCTTCCTGAGAAGCATGAGCACAGTCATCTGGGGACCTGGAACTAGCGGCCTCCACGCCACCAATTCATGCCAAAGGCAAAATAAAGCTGCATGGTACCCAACCTTCCCTAAGATGGCCCTCCAGGTGTGAGTGTGGACTCTCTACCTTCTTCTCATTGATATTTGCAGTTGCCTCAGAGCTTGCTACTACTTGCTGAGTTTTTTTTTTTTTTAATTTTTTTTTTTAGAAGCTTACTTTCAAGAGTATTTATAAGTTTAGCACAGGCTTCTTCAAAAGATTTTGCTGGCCATGCCCCCATACTATATTCATTGTTTCTACTAGAACCAGAAAATTCCTGCATCAGGGAGCTCAGAGGAGTGACGAAGTCTAGCCCAAGCTAGACTCCCACAGGCCTATTCTCTCGCCAGGCATTTCCCCACACTCTGCTTCTTCCATCTTTCCCTTTAGTAATTTGTTTTAGCTGCATAGACTTTACTTTTATGTGCTGTAGAACTCCGGGTTTCAGTGGAATCCTCTCTTGAGGGCCTATGTTCAATGAGTGTATGCCAAAACACAACTCTAAGCAATTTACACACTCATCCCTACTTTATAGATGAAGAAACTAAGGCAAAGGGAGGTTAAATAACTTGTTCCAGTTCATACCACTTGTTAGTGGCTGAACTAAGGTTCAAATCAGACAGTGTGGCTTCAGGTCCATATTTTTAACCAGACACATGTTCCCCAAAAGAGATGCAGGAATGTATCCTTAGGAAGCATGGATGACAAGAAATAAATGCTCCTTTTTATCAGGTGATGCTAATAATTTCCAAATATTTGCATTCTACTTAGTCTAGCACAAAGTTACATCTAAGTGTGTGTGTATGAAATAAAGTTTAATGATGAAAAAACCCTCAGAAGTGGCAGAATTAATGATCTCAAAGAACCCTTGGACTCTGAACATAGATAATTCTAAAACGAATTAAAGATTACAGGTGGTAGATTGTCTGTTTTTCAGGTCTAGAATACCAAAAGTGGAGAATCAACATGTATTTGAAAGAACACAGTGATAATGTTCATTGCAGGGGTTCATATGAAATGAAATACTGGCTTGCTTTATAGAATGCTATGTCTCTCTTTCGTTCTCTCTCTTGCTCTCCATCTCGCTCTGACTATTGCTCTGCTTTTGTTTCCGTTTGATAAAACTGGCTTGGTGGTATTAAAAATGAGAAGAGATGAGTTTCATTTCACTCTTCATTAAGAAAATAATATTCATGTCAAATAACTTAAGGAATCACAAATAAATGTAATTTGTTTCAGTTCGGAATTGTAATTTGATTTGGATGAATCCTCTGAAGTGTCCAATTCTGTGACAGATTTTTGTCATAGAATTCTAGGACAAGGGGGGATTTTTAGGAGGTCATTATTTTAAAACGTTACGGTGATATGACTATCTAATTGATCTTTAACAACTTTTCCAGAAATTCTTTTAATACTTATCAAAATGTTTAAAGAAAACATTTGTCATTTTACTTAACTTACACTATTCCCCTGCAAATGAAATAGGGACCTCTTTGGAATAACCTAGCTGCCCAGTGCTTTTTTTATTTGTGTTGACAACTAGTTCTCCATGTGATATAAACAACAAGTTAATGATCTCACACAGAAAGGAATTCACTTTTTTTTTCTTTTGAGCACATGTTACTTATGCTCACTTTCTCATTTCATCCTCAAAATAGTTTTCCTATCACCATTTTATAAATTTGGAAATAGATATTCAAAGGGTCAAGTAACTGGCTCATGGTTACTCTACTGATAAGTGTTAAGAGTGAGGACATCAATTCAGGTCTGCCTGACCCCAATGCCACCACACCATGCTATGCTGCCTGCTTCCCTTAGAAGTCAAATACTAGGTGCAATTACATATCATTTGTGCGTAATTTCCATAAAACCTTAATAAGATAAAAGTGTTGATTTTAACCCTAGCCACCTTCCTAAGCCAAGTTGATTTTCTTGTGGAATGGAAGTGGAATGCTTTAAAGGTCACTGGCAAAGAGGAAAGGAGGCACCAGAGAACTGGCTAATCCAGAACTGAGGTAACCATCTCTCAATAGTTCAGTAAGTAAAACTTCCAGACTTGCTTGGGCAGTAGTTATACTAAGTGGAATATTCCAGCTGTATCCCAGAAGACTGCTTCCATTCAGAGATTTCTGAATGGAAGAGGATTTCTGGTGGGATCAGTGTATCCATATAAAAAGATTCATCTAACAAAGCAAAATCTGGCAACCTAAAATCAATCTTTTAATTTTAAATATTAGTTGCAATCTTGGGTGAGACTGGAACACCATTTGTATTATTGTTTCAATGGAATTAGTCTGAGTCGAACTGGACAAAAGGGATGTATGTTCTTTTCATCACTACTCACCCTTGCCCACATTTTCCCAGGTGGTTCTCTCTATTAAGCCGAGGAATGCTGGAACTCTGGATCTTGAAAAGGTCAATTCCAGTGTTTTAGTCTGCTAATCAGTTTCTTCCTTTTCATAACTCTACCTTAAAGAATACACAATGTTCTCAGGCCCGTGAATGACAATATGGAATTCACAGCTTCCTGAACCTGAAAAGAAAAGTTAAAATCTTTAAAAAAGGTAAACTCTAGGAAAGTCTGAGACACTTTTCATCACTTAAGCATTGCATTATAGCAGTTGGAAAAGCCAGATCCATAGTTTCATGGCATCTATCATTCATTCATTCACTTATAAAATCAAAGGAAGCAGTTATGGAGCTCTTACTATGCATTAGCTGAAATTTCAAAGATGTATCAAATATAGACCTGTCCTCTAGGAACCCACAATCTAGTAGGATGAACCAAAAAATACAATGCCATAAAATGTCACAGGTACTCTGGTAGAATATGAAGTGGGTCTGGTGAGAGCACAGAGGAGGGAGAAGGTAAACGTTGGGAGTTGTGAGTGATGTTTGCCAGGTGTTTCTTATTGGGGGAAAATGGTAGAAATGAGTGGCCCTTTATTACCTGTAATCTACAACTTTAGTCCTGTCACTGATTTAACTTGTTTTTCTACTTCTCCAGCCTGCTACCTCATTACCCCCATTTAAACTAATATAGCAGGTTGCTACTTTTATCATCCTGAAGCCACCACACATTTCTGACTCTACCTCTCATCGGTAGCTTGTGAAGACCACTGGAACCATATGCTTTTCTTATTTGCTGAAAATGAGGAAAAATGGTGTTTTGGTAATGTGGCTTTTAAATAGCTTAGATATAAAACTGAGAATTTGATTTTTTGGGAATAAAATTGAATGAGCTTTTGGTCGATTAGTCCTGACCAGTTTTTCACTTCCCTTTCATCATCTTACAGCCATAAAGTTCAGTTTGGGGATGGTATGTGTGTGTGTGTTTGTGTGTGCACGCGTGCGTGCACGCACATGCATGTGTGTGTGTGAGTGTGTTTGTATCTTTATGGACGATAGTTAAAATATATAGTTTAAGAAAAACCCCAATACTTAAACCATGTGGGGGTGCACAGAAGTCTTTCTGAGGAATGGGCATCTGAATATTTGTAAAGAGAAAGTGTTTTTCCTATCAAAAATAAAAAAAAAAATTACAACTAAATGGATTTTTTAAAACATGGGGCAGAAAAATAAGGATTGTGTTTGGTACATGGTAGAAACTCAGTAAAACTGTGTAAAGGACCAATTCAGCTGTCCTTGTGGGAAAATGAGATCTTCCTAGAAGTGCTTTCCAAACAGAGGATAATTGGGAGTTGATCTCTTTTCATTTCTACTAGTATAGGAACAGCCTTCTGTAATTTCGTTTTGATAAACACAGTATTTATAATTATGGTTAAGTGCAGGGGGTGGGAGAGGAATTTTCCTCCGAGGCACTTGCAGTGGCTAGGCAAGAGAACATGGGCCCATGACTCATTTGCTCTGCCTGAACTCATGCATGGACACCCAAGAATCTTGGCTCTAGATGGTGGACAAGACCAGCAGTGAGAGTTAGTGCATTTCTAGAGTTCTGTCCATTTCCCCTTTAGGGATTCATATCTTGAGGCATTTTAACTGTCTAAGATGTCTGACCTTAAAGGCAGTCACTTGGAGTGGATTTTCCTGTGGGGATCCCATAAACTACAGTACCAGGAATAATATATATTTTATAATATATGAACATATGTTATAATATTATGTATCTGCAGAGCGATTTCATTAATTCTTTATTGTGAAATATAACACACCTACAGAAAACGGTATATAAGGAAATGTAGAGCTTAATAAATTGTTCTAAATGTAACTGCCACCCAGGTCAAGCCTTAGAATACAGCTAGGACCCCAGAAGTTTTATGGGTGCCCTTCCCAATACAGCTCCTTTCTTTTCTTTAAAGGCAGCACTGCTCTAAGCCCCAAGCAAGGGACCTTGTGTTGGGCCTTGTGTTTTTGAGCTTTTAGTTCTTCTCCAGCTCTGTCCCTTTCTAAGGGGGATTGGAATCTGCGGGGCCAAGAGGCCATGACCATCTGGGATCCATGACTCCTTTTCTAGACCATGTTTCAAGTACAGAGATATTTGAATTCCTTGTCCAAATGAGTCTATGTCCATTTCCAGGTCTTCCCAGGCCTTTTTCTCAGGTCTACCTTCCTGAGGGGTAACCTAGGGGCAGATATTTGTAGGAGGCTGTGGATGAAGTTTAGACTTTAGGACTAAGAAATGTGCATATATGAACACACAGACCCTTGAGGTATGAGATGGAACAGAGGCTGGAAGGAGAAGGTATGTTGCCCTGGGATCAGGGGCTTCCTCTTCTTGTGTCAAATGTTCCAGTGAGAAATTCTAAGTAGTCCAAGAAATCTAAGGTCCAATTCAACCTTCTAGGTTGCCATAAAAATATATTTGTTGAGGCAAGATAGAACATCTTTTATTTAATAACTTGTCATTTTAATTTACAATTTTTAAACATTTAGGCCTATAATATGAAGTTCTCTGTTTAGGATCCACAAATGTTAGGAGTAAGTCTGCCAAAAGGTAACACCTGGACTGTTATGGGAATTCCCTGTGCCTTTTTTTATACTTTACTCACTTAAATCTGCATTCTTATATAGTACAGTCAATATCCTTGTTTTTGAGCTCTGAATAATAAATCACACAGTATGTATTCTTTTATGTTGGCTTCTTCCACTCAGCATTATGTTTGTGAAATTCGACTATGTCGTAGCTTATAATTTTCATTGCTGTATAGTATTCCAAAATGTAGTTATCCAACCATTTTAATGTTAATGGACAATTGAGTTATCTCCAGTACTAGGCTGTATTTATCACCTAAAAATGACTGCAACTGGATAAGGTGTGAAAAAACCTAGAAAACATTGCCCTGTCAACTGCTAATTATATCTCTATTTATTTTTGTTGTGCATATACTGAGAAACGAAATTGCTGGGTGATATATATATCTATCTATCTTCAACTTTAATGGAACATACTAAACTGTTTTCTAAAGTGGTTGTACTAATTTTTGTTATCACCAGCATGATATGAGAGTCTCTATTGCTCCTGACAATGTTTGGTATTTCTTACTTTTAATGAGTCTGTACTGGGACTATTTTAAGTATGTTACTAAATTTTTTTTTAATTTCCATTATTTGCATCTGAAAATACCAAAGTGATCCTAATAACTTGTAGTTCCAATTTGACCACTAATAGCATCAGTATAAATATAAAACAATATTTATAATAATATCTAATTTTTTGTATTTGAGTATGGTAGCTAAGAGAAAATCTATAGCCTTAGAAGATTCACAAATAAAAATCCAAATAAACAGGGTAGGCTCATACAATATTTAAAAATAACACACAGATTAGCAGACTGACTTAGGGGGTGAATGAACATGCCAGACAATAACAGTTGTTATTGACATTCTTTCATAGGGTTACATATGTCCCCAGAGCATTCTCTGACATTGTGTCAGCAATGGTAATTCACGAATTGCTGAATTATCCAGCTGGAACCAATCGGGACCACCTTAGAGATGGAAGATCAGCTGGGGGAGCCCATCAGCTTACAGCTCATTAGCATGCCACATCTGGTAACATCTGTTACTCCAGGAGGCAGCAATAACCATGTGCTCAGGTCAACAGAAAACAAGAGACATGCTCAAGTCTCTTCAGCAGAAATAGTAATAGCCTCCTTACTGCTTGTTTCTTTCACCTACTTGCGTCCTCCCTCTTGCTAATATCCTCAACCTCCTTGCCACTTTGTCCTTTTAGTGCACCCTCTTGGGCAGAGCCCAGCCTGGAGGAACTAATTGTTTACCTTCTCTACTTCAATATTCCAGCTGTTGAGCATTGCCGGAAAAACCACACACCCTGCAGATGGTGTCACTATAAACTTATGGTGACTAGTGCCATCTCAGCCCTTGTTGCTGTCAAGCAGCCCTTCTCTGCTCCCCTGGTCAGCTCGCCCTTCCATTCTCCCATTTTCCTCTTAAAATGATAATAGGTCTTCTTCTATAATGATGTATTGGGTGCCTACTGCAGACACAGCTGGCTATTGTCTGTTATGGACAGGGGTATTTCAGACTCTCTCTAGTCCTCTTAAGTCTCTGGTTTTATTGCCTACCCTTTTACTGAGCCCCAATCCCAAATTCCAGTGTCAGCGGTGGTCAAATAGGCTTACGTTTTCCCCTTAAGAACATGATATCAGATGCTTCCTTGGCTTGACCAAGACCTTTATTCAAATTTGTAAAGAAAAAGTGTTATGGGTTGAATTACGTCTCCTGAGATTCATTTGTTGCAATCTTAACTCCTAGTATCTCAGAATGTGATCCTATTTGAAAATAGGATTGTTGCAGGTGTAATTAGTTAAAATGGGGTCATGCTTTCTTTGGATCTCAGTTTCCTCATTTGGGACATGAAGATGTTATAATTTTTGTAGAGTGCATTTCCAAAATCTGTAGGAGCAAAGGTGGTGGGATGGGAAAGGCAGATTAGAAGAGAAGGCTTTGAGCTCTTCACGTCTCTTTTGACCAAAGCAGTTCCAGTCTTAACTGTTTTATATTTTGAAACCCTTGGTAATATTTGGGTTAAAAAAATGTTTCATTGTTTAAAAAAAAGTTTAAATTTCCTAGCTCAGGTGATATTTAAGATCCTTTCCAACTGCAATAGACTATGATTATAAGAAGGTTTTACAAGTTAAGGCATATGGGTTTAATGAACATATAGCACAGTTTTCCCTCAAAAAAGCCTGATTTAATAAAAATTTATTTCTTTTCAGTAAAGGGAATTCATTAAAGGACTTACTAATGCAATTTAATTTAAAAACTTTTAAAGACATTCATATAAACCATCATAAATTAGAAAAGCAATCTTTTATTGAGCCTTACGTTGGAATTTGGGGTTTAGAAATATGCTCATTGCCCCCATGTGACTATGAGTCCCATGTGCCAGCAAGTATTTGGACATAACACACAGGTGATGAGCCCTTGAGAATACCTGTGGCTGCTCCATCTTTGTTTCCCCCACGACCCAATTTAGTTTCTGGTACACAGTCGGTGCCCAGTAAATGTTGAATGAGAACGTATGATGAAGTAGACTCTTTTCCTGGTGCTTTATGAGAATTCTTGGTGATAGAAAAGAAAAAGAACTTCTTGCTAAAGGAAGAGGCAGGTGGGGTGGAAAACAGAAACAGATTAAGAGTGGGCAGTTCTTGACTAGGTGCAGGAGAAAATGGCAGGGCTTCTGCCTCGAAGGTTATGGTGAAAATGCAGTGCTATTTAATGAAAAGGCACAGAGAAGCTAAGCATCTATCATTCGTGAATATCATCAATTGAGTGCATCTATCTTGTTACCCTTTCAACTATCTGGGTAGTGTCCTGATAGAATAGCACCTGACCTGGGTCAGGTTTACAGGAAGAGCTGTCAGGAAGACCTCATCAGGGGGCCAGGCAATGTTCCCCCAAAAGAAGAGACCAAGAAAACAAAGAGCAGAGCCCAGGGGCTGAAACCATTTGGTTCTGTCTAAGGGCCATTCTGGGCCTGAGACTAATGCAGCCAGCAGATCACAGTGGCTGTTCACTGTCTGGCAACTGACAGTACCTGAAATAGAGGCCTCTTGAAATTAAACACTTACTGACTTGTCTTCCATAGTAATTTCATTTCCCTAGGCTGTGGATCCTTACTAAAATGTTGCCTGCCAGCAGATGATGGAGCCCTTCTCCCACAGTGGGATTCACATAGTTTATTTTGGTAGGTAACTAAGACAGAAAGACAGAGTTAATTAAACCCTTCATAAAACAGTCCATCAGCCACCTGCTTGCAGAGCAGTATGTCAGATTTTTTTGCTGCTCTTTGGCAGCAAGATTGTGTTCTTCAACCTTCTCCAGGGCCACATTCAGGATTCTAACCAGGTTACCTATGAAAACTTCTTTTTAGTTATGGTATATATTTTTTCCATTTGGGTAAAAACAATAAATAAATACCAGTGACCTTGTCAGTCCATGGCAAAGAAGAATTTGTTGAGGATTTAGTACCCTAATGCATTAATCACACTTGAATTTGGCTAAACTTTTAAATTGGGTGGTTTGGCTCAATTTAACCAATGTAAATGTTGTTAGCTTATAGCTTTGCAAATGACCTTGGTTCTTTCAGAATGATCCCTGGAGGGGATTGGCTTTTAAGTGAATTGGAAATTTTCAGATATGTTTTAAAGATCTACAGAATAAGCCTTTCCTTTGTTTTAAATGGGCAAGACTCAGTAAACAGTGGGATGAAAAGGACTGTCTATTATTTCATCTATGTGCACAACTAAATGTGCACCTGGGGGTATAGAAACAAAATAATTCATATTTTAAAATTTTCTACAAACAATAAGCTATTCAAACTACAGCCAAAGCCTTGACCAAGGAAAAGGGCATGGTAATGATCATGAAATAAATGAGGGTAGAAGTCAAGAGCTATAAGCCCTTTAAACACTTTGGCACTTAGATAATGTCTTACTGAGTACATGGCCTTGATTCTTTCCCTACTCTTTGCTAGCAAATTTTTAGGAATCTCCTGACAGAAGAGAAGACATTGTTCGACACATCTTCCATTCCTATTGAGTTCTTGGACACTGACTATTTATAGGGACTTTCAACCACCTACTTCACCCATCTGGTATTACTTTTTATTTCTTCTTTACTAAGCTCTGACCCATCTCTGCTCAGACCTTTAGGTTTCCTAAAGACCTCGCTTCCCCAGATGTGGTGTCCCACCCAGGACAACTTGCTGTTGTCCATGAGGAATTTTAGGCCTAGGTCCCCAGTCTTAGAGAATCGGACCATGATTCACTCAATCATTCAAGTCAGAAGTGGAGAGGTTTCCCTTGGTGCTTCCTTTGTTTTCACTCCCTGCATCTAATCAGTAATGGCATCCTGTCATTTCTAACTCTTTAGGATCTCTAGCTTTCTCCCTTCTCATCTCTTCATTTCAGTTGCCATTCTTAGCCCATTGTCTTCCTTCTGGACTGTTGGAATTGTCTTTACTCTTCATCTTTAAGGCAGTGGGGAAGACTGAAAAATTTTAACTGGGAAGAAATTTGCTCACATGTCCTTATCATAAGAATCACAATGAATCTAATAGATGAATTGGAAAGGCTGCTAGAATTGAGGTGGAGAGAAATTCATTACAACACAGTGCTGGAATCTAGATGAGAAATGAGGAGGGGCCACATTAAGTTTAGTCAGAGACAATGAAAGGAGAGGAAGTAGCTATCTGGCAAATAGAATAGAGAGAGCATAGTAACTGATTGGAATTAGAAGGTGAGAAGGGGAATATTTGTAATAAATGTCTACCAGGTAAAAGTTTAGAAGATTGGGCACATTGTAGTATCATTCTGAGAAAGAGGAAATTAAGAATTAAATCTGTGAGAAAATGATAAATTTAATGTTACATGTCAAGCTCCAGTTTTATGTGAAGAATATCATGTGGGGAGAGAATCCATAAACAGTTTATATATACAAGTCTGGGAATCAGACAGAGAGAAGTGAACATTGAAGACACAGATTTTGGAGTCATGAGCTTATAGCTTAAAGCAAGGGAATGTATGACACAAGCTGGACAGAGCATATAAAAGAAGAAAGGAAGATGGCAGGCCCTTGGGGGAATACTATTCCTAGAGGGCACACAGAGAAGGGGATGGAGAGGTAGGAGGAAATTCAGGATACTACGCTGTTATGAAAGCAAGAGAGGAAAGAATTTGACAATTAGATTAGGGACATTCTTAAAGAAATCAATTTCAATGGAATGGCAAAGACTGACATGAAATGCAACTGGTCTGAGCGATGATTGAGATGAGAAATTTCAGATAGTGAGTTTAGACTTCTCTGTCCAGAAATTTTACTGTAAAAAAAAAAAAAAAGAAGAGAAATGGGAAACAGAAGTGATAAATGAGAGATCATGGTCTTAGGCCCATGTGCACAAGAGAATAGAAAGACTACTGTGATGAGTAATTTTATGTGTCAAATTGATTGAGCCATGGAGTGGGCCCATGTATTTGGTCAAATAATATTCGGGTGTTCTTGTGAGAGTATTTTTATATGAGATTAACATTTGAATAAGTAGACTGAACAAAATAGGTTACCCTCCCTAAAGTTGGTGGGCCCTATCCAAACAGTTGAAGGTCTGAAAGAACAAAAAGGCTGACTATCCCTGAGTAAGAGAGAATTCCTCTTTCCTGAATGTCTTTGCCCTGAGACATTGACTTTTTCCTTCTTTCATTCTCAAGTGAGACATTGGTTCTTCCTGGGCTTGCCAGCTTTCTGAACTGCTTTAGACGACACCATTAGTTCTCCTGGTTCTCAGGACTTTGGATTTGGACTGGAACTAGATCATTGGCTATTCTGGGTTTCTAGCTTTCCAATTCACCCTGTTTATCTTAGGGCTTTCCATCTCCATAATTACATGAGCCACTTCCTTATAATAAATCATATATATGTTATCTATATATATATGTGTGTGCTAATATAAATGCTATTGCTTCTGTTTCTATGGTGAACTCTGACTAATACAGCACAGAATGGAAAAGAAAATAAGGAAGGAAGAGTGAAAGGAAAATGTAGGATGAATGAAGTCCATGAGAGCCTACGTGCTTTGAAAAGGTAGGTAGAGGATGGGTGATTGTTTAGCTGTCTGTAATCTCTGACAACACTGATGACTCATTCATGTTATGTAATTAGAATTAGGCTTCAGACATTCCCATCTTGGACTTTCTTGTCTTTCAGAAGCAGGACTTCCTAGCTTGGATTGTTTTCTTGTTACTTAGGACCGGTTGCTAGCATAAGGTCATACTTAGAAAATTGAACCTTTAATAAGATTACTCAGAGACTTGGCTGCTTTCCTCCTGGCCATTTTGTCTTTATGTTGAAAAAATAAACATCACTTTTCTAAAGTGACATTACACATCACTTTGAAATATGTCCTATAGTCCAGCCCTGAAAACTATGTTTTTTTTAATGCACATGAAAAAGAAGCTTTTGTCTTAAAATATATAAAAAATTTTGTTTTACTCTAAAAAGCTTCTCTAATACTACCTACTGAATAAAAACATTCTGTCCAGCTCGTATCTGATCCATTTCTGCCACAGCGATATGATAATGACAGAAATCACTGTGGTGATTTAAATAATAGGTTTATTGGGCACTTAAAATTCATTTTGTTTCTGCTCTATTTCCAATATTAAAGTGACAAAGACGAACCATTTTATTTGTGGATGTAGCAGATGCCATTTGGAATATCTGCCCAGCTCAAAAAGATTCCCCTCTTTGCTCTGCTCACTCAGAGTGGTGGGTTCCCGATTTCAGTTTGGACAACATGATCGTACTTCACTGTTTAACAGCTGCCTGTACTTGAGGTGGGTGCTTGACCCAAGTTCAGAGTCAAAGTCCTTTGCACACTCACTGAGTCACTCACACTGTCCCTGTTCAAGGGTGAACTTGAGACTATGGCTGCATTTCCACCTCTGGTGCCATGAGATATATCCTTCTCGCAATAAACAACCCCCTCACCTCCCTTCTTTTCTCACTACCCTCCCAGCCCTGCCTCCAGCAAGCTGAGTTGAACTGTATTGTATTACCTGCAGCCAAGAGTCCTAATTTATTCAATTATAATAAAAATATTCCATCCTTGGGTTGTATAATAAAAACAAGCTTAAGAATTTCAATGGTAACAGCCATGGACAGTGTACTAGGGAACACAGTGTTCTAATTAAATAACCACCCCATACTCTCTAACACCTTTTTTTTTTTATCACAAGAAAGCCTTAAGAACTAGTCCCAACAGGGACTACCATAGCCTTTCACACTGTTGGTGGAAGCATAGTCAGGGCAATGCCTGTGATTGACAACCTGTCCAAATGTATCAGGACTACATAGGCATATACCCATTGGCCCAGCAAGGGCATTTCCAGAAATTTACGCTGCAGCTATACTTGGATAGGTGCAAAAAAGACACAGTGCAAGGTTACTGGTAAAGCACTGGTAACAGCAAAATATCAGAAACAACCTAAATTTCTGCTAATATAGAATTGGCTAAATAAATTATGGGATTGCATACAATTGCAGTACTTTGATGCTGTATAAAAAGAATGAATAAGTTATTTATATATGGGAAGATTCTTGAGATATAATGGTAAGTGAAAAGAGCAAGGTACAGAACAGTAGGTTTTGTAGGCTGTCATTTGGGAGATAACAACATTTATTCAAATTTGCTTATATATACATTAAAAAAAAACTCTAGAAAGAAAAACAAATAAGTTAATTCCAGTAGGTTACTTGTGTGTATAAATTTGTATATGGCAGTGGGTGGGGGTAGGGACTGGACAACTTAGATAGAAGATGGAATAAGAAAGGGACTAACTGTATATTTCCTAAGGTTTTAAACAATGGTATATTATATATTGTCAACTATTCAAAAGAAAGGGGAAAGAAGAGGGAGTGAGGGAAGGGAGAGAAGAATTAAGAGGAAGAGGAGAAAGAAGGAGGTAGGGAGGGAGGAAGGGGGGGGGAGAGAGAGAGAGAGAGAGAGAGAGAGAGAGAGAGAGAGAGAGAGGAATCAGTAGCTATCAACAAAAATGATGTCTTTGTTTTATCAGAATTTGTCACTCTCATTCCAAGGAAATATCAACCAAACATCACCCCAACAGCAGAGACTGTTTTTCCAGTTATGAGGTGGCCTGCTCAGGTGCTATCTGTGAATCCCATCAGAGAAAGGGAGCGAACCTGTCCTCAGAGATATCAGCTCTCAATCTGCCTTCACTGATTCAAGGTACACATCATGCTCATGGAATACTGCTCAGGTATTCTTCTCCATCACAGACAAAAATCTCACACAAGGGAAGACCTCTTGGAATGTATTCCTTTGGGTTACACACAGTCTACATTGACAATGACATAATGACAGCGAACATGGTTCCCAGCATCCCACCTCCCAGAAACAGGGAGACGTGTCAACCCCACAAATGGTAAGCCTATCTTCTCTGAACCTCGGTCCTCCCAGGTTCCAGCTTGGTGAGTCAACAGTCTGTCTTCTGAATGGTCTATAGGACTGGAGGCACAAGTAAGAACAGGGTTTAGCTTTCTGGAAAAGGTGGGCTTATGGAAGAACAATTAAAGACAACAGCTGTACTAGATCAGGGCCATGGTAGAGAAATTGGATTCTTCCTGAAGCTGGAGCTCACCAAATAAAAGCTAAGGCCATCAGCAATTATGTTTTGAGTAAAGAAAAATGACCACTGAAGTGATGATTCAGAGACATTAAATTCTCTGCACACTGAGTGGATGAATCGCTGGGGATGTTACATCATAGAGACTGATTTTAAAGTGCAGTGAACCCAGTGAGGTTTGTAGGGCAGACATACGATTGTGTGCAAACAAGTCACAGGCACAGTTAGCAATGTCTAGTGTCCCTTTGCAGGTTTTCTCTTTGGCCTCTCAAGGGAGCTGGGAGAAGCTCATCTGATACTCAAACCTGCCTCAGCCATTATTTTCTCTTAAACTAGATCTAAACCTTGGGAGATCTTCTGGAGTATTCACTGAATTCTAATGAGAACTGAGCCCTCCAAATATTATTCTTACTATGTTTTGCTAATATTTTTCACTGGAAACACATCATACCAAGATGTCTTGGACCCTTTTACTCCCCAGATTATTTGGAAGCTAAAGGGAGCAGACCTCCTGCTTAGAGGCTGATCCAGATTTTTCATGATCTAGCCAGGGGAGGCAAAGATTCCAGGACAAGCCTTTAGGGAAGGCCAAAGGTTTCTGAAAGTATCTATGGGCAAATGAATGCAATGTTACTGGGCTACTTCCCATAACTGAGCAGATGATAGTGTTTTGTGATTTACTGGCAGGTAGGCCGACAGTGGCCTGGGTCCTGGCACCTGACACCTGAACTGGGAAAAGCTTCCAGCCTTTCAAATGCTCCTTGGTGGCAAAGAAGCAGGCAAGGTCCAGGGGCATCCATGGGAACTAGATTTTTGGACCCAGTATTGCTAGTCAGACCTCGGGCCAAGCCTTCGGGATGCAAGAGGAATCCCAGAGTGCTTTCAACCTCTCCCTCCCTTTTCTTTGCTCCTCTCTCCTCATCTCCCCTTCCCAAACAGCTCTCCAGAAAACCTAGTATAATGTAGTAGGATGGAGTTCAGCATTTCTCAGGTGAGATCCATAAACCAATTGTATCAGAATCACTTAAAATCTCAATTCACGGGGCCTGCTCTAGAGCCATCTATTGAGTTTCTGCGGAGGGTATAAGGGAGGGGGTTGCAGGCTGGGGCTGGAAACCTGCATTGTTCACCGAGACCCTCAGGTGATTCTTACATGCACTCAAGTTGAAAATCATTGGTAGAAGGGAAAGGGTCTCAGATTAGCAGCCAAAAACCAGAGTTCAAATCCATTTACTTCCTGGGTGGTCTTGGACAAGTTACTATTAACTTCCAGCCTCATTTTCCCATCCATAAAAATGGATACACTATTTTATAAAACATGAGCATGCTATTTTATAGGAATTATATATTTTTCTCTTTGAGAATCAAATGGGATAAAACATATGATAAGGCTGGCAAACACCGAGCTCTTGCTAGATATTTGTACCTAACACCCTATTATAGAAAAGGAATGGTGAGCTAACAAAATCTTTGTAGGCCTTGAGATGTATATTTTTTTGCAACAGTTTTCAAAAGCTCATATAACTCTTTTGGGTAGATACAGAATGAGGCGACTTAGCTATTAGAGGCCTTCCTACTCACTGAGGCCTTACGAATATACCCAGGAGTGTGAGATATCATGCTATAAGGAAGATGGGTAATAAAGCGACATGTTTGGAAAAGCAGACAAGGCTAATATAAAAGTGGGATAGTAAGTCCAACTAAGAGCACACAGTGAAAGTGGTATCTTCTACAGGTGTCTGCCTCAGTGGGGGCTCTAAGTCACTGATTCTCACTCAGGGTGATGTTCCCTGGGGAACACTAGGCAATGTCTGGAGATGTTTTCGATTGTCATAACTGGGTGGGGGGTGTTACTGGCATCTAATGGGCAGAGGTCAGGGATGTTGCTAAATATCTTGTAATACAGAGGACAGTTTCCCCAACAGAGAATTATATGGCTCAAAATGTTAATGGTGCCAAGGTTGAGGAACCCTGCTCTCAGTTAACAGAGAAGGCTGAGTCATGGATGATGGAAGGAGGCCTCCAGGTAGTTAAACATCTCCCGAGTTGTGGTTGTCTGCTACTGTATTGCAAAGTCTCACAGATGAACAACGGGACCCAGAGTCCTACAAGCTGGCGGGTCACCATTAACCACTTGCCATATCACATGTTCAGTGTAGCCAGTTTCCTACTTGTTTCCACAATGAACCAGTCTGAAAAGGCATTCCTTAGACTTTTGGAAAAGCAGAGGTGCTGCTCTCTATAGCAGAGAATGAGCCTACTTTATTCCTAGGAATTGCCTTGTATTTTTATCAAGAGGAAAGAACAGTGAGAAGGAACTAGGAGGCCATGCTGTCCAACAGGGTTTTCCACCCTAAGGAGCCAAGTCCAGGCACATGAAATGGACTGCACAGGCTTAGAGGGACATTATGGAGGGCACTCAGGATTGCCATCAGATCCACATGGTCACCGCTTTATGATAACCCTTTGCTAGTATCTTGTGTCTCCCTATGTGATTCTCAGCTTCAGTTCATGGATCTCTCCAGGTGCTTCCAGTTTAGTGTCTTAGTTAATCAGTTTCCTGGCTTTTCTCCCTCCATTCGATTCCCCCTCCACTTGATCCACTGTCTCGTCTCTTCTTTCCTGGCATGGTTTGTGCTCTGGGGCTATGCCATAGTTGCCCTGGGCTCTTCCCATCCAAACTCTCATGTGTGCAGATATGGCTTTCTATTTTTTTCTCAGTGCCACACCCAGATCCCCCAAGATCTCTTCACCATTTTCACACATACTGCCTTCCTGTGTGTAGGGGCCCAGAGTCATGAGTTTATCTGTGTGGTCACATAGGACTCCATGCCCCCAAAGACCCCATACTGAGTTTAATGCTCTGCTGTCACCATATTAAAATTCTTAATAGAATTTTGGACTTGTATTTTGTAAGTGAATTCTGATGGGACAACAGAGCATGCAAAAGAACAGAATAGTTACATACAATATATGGATCTGCCCTTTCTTGCTATCTCATTCTCATAGTGTTCACCATGAACACAGAATTCTAGTGGAGCCACAATATGTGGGAATTCAAAGATTCAAAGTGAATATGAGCTGAGTGTGTTTTGTCCAGGACTAAGGAAGCTGTGGAGGGGAGGGATGCCGACAGCCCCAAAGGCCACACCTTTCATTTGAACAAAAACTTGCTTCAAACACAGACAGGAGGTCATTTTAAGAACCATGAATGACCAACGGATCCTTTTGTGTCCTTTCTTACTCATGTTACATCCCTGCACTAGCCCACTGCTTGACTTAGGCTGAAAATGATGACAGAGAAGGAAAGAGAAAGATAAGGCAATCATAGTTCCTTTTCTTTCAATCCTTCCTTATTCATCAGTGAGCCAAAGGTAGAGATCGTAGATAAAATGTGAGTATCAAGAAATTAAAAGCAGTTGAGTTATTTTAGTGCAGCTTTATCACTGTTATGGAAGGAACAAAATATGCAAATTGTGTAATTTTGGCAATTAGCATTTGAGTTAAATGCTCTTATATTTGCATTTAAAACTGGCATCACACAATAGAGATGAAAGATAACATTCAAGCTCATAATATAACATTTAAATTTTAAATTTTTCTTAGAGTAGCATTAAATAGAAGATAATAATAAAAAGTCATGACAAATGAAGAGAGAGACTGTGGAAGAAAGGAAAAGCTTTTATTTTAGTACTACTGATGGCAACTTTTCCTTGCTTTTAGAAAAAAGGTGCCCATAGTTTCATTTTACACTGGGCCCTGCGTGTATGCTTTTACTCCCTGATGCAAGAACTAGTGTCTCTTTGTTGTTGGACTATCTTCAGGCTGTAGGAATTAATTAGCCTATGTGCACTGATGTTCCTTGAGACTAGTGCTGAGCAAATGACTGACAGATTAGGAGGTATAAATACTCCGGCTCCTATATTTCCCTTTCAGGACAGCCTTGGAATGTGGCCTAAACCAACTCCAAGTTCCCCTGTGGGGCTAACCCAAGTAACCCTCTATGTGACTTGCTTGGTAGCTTTGCTTTGCTTGCTCCTTTACCTTCACGGTCCCACTTCCTCACTCCTCACAGTTTTTCCTGCGGAGATTACAAAACAACCACTTCCATTTAATTTAAAACGAATTCACCTGTCTGTGGTCTGTCTGTGCCAAGGCAATTGGTTTTGTGAGGTGTTAATGGTAGATGGTGATCAGATTGTGAGGTAGAAATTCAGCACTATAGATATTCCCAAGGGAGTCTTCTATAAATGTTGGGTTTTGAGGTTTATACTGAAACTTTTGATACAAAAATAATTCCATGCAGGCCAAAGGGAATTTGGAGAACACTTCGGAGAGAGGGTCGATCATGGGCTACTCTACCATCAAGCAATGTTCCGGGCAAATCTAGGTCAAGCTCTCAGTGAGTGAAGACTGGATAGCTTGAACTACAAGAAAAGGTGCTTGATTTACTTAACAAGCCTCCTGATGCCACAACATCCCTGGTTATGCTTGATTTAGTAGGGGAAAAGAAAATAAAACTTACAAATATCAGGCTTTGTTTTAGCTTATTAAATTAGTCATAATCTGTTTGGTAAGAGCTGGACTGGAACCAAAACAAAAGTCATACAACCTTTTTCCTCTTGTCTAGGTACATAGTTACTTTGAGCAATTTTAGAATGCCTTTTTACCTTCTCTTCATGGAGAACTTTTCTCCATTCTTCAAAACTCAATGCAAATGCTGGTGGTCTTTTCTTATGGCTCAATATATCCTCGTATAAGTATTTGTGCATATATTTGCCACTCCCTTAGATTATAGGGACTTCAAGTCAGAATCTTTATCTTATTCATTTTTGAAGCCCCACAGCCTTATGCAACACTTGGCACATAATTGATCTCAAAAGCATTCGATTAAATAGCGATAATGGTGGTTAGCATGAGCCAGGCACTATGCTAAGTACTTTACATGCATTATTGTCTTCCCTCTTCACAACAACACAGTGTCTCTGAGGTGAGTACTAGTATTCTCATGTTACATTTGTGGAAACTGAGGACAAGGATGGTTAAGTAACTTGCCTGAGATCATGCAGCTTCCAAACAGAAAAACAGAGTCAAACCCAGACTTGCTAGCACCAGAGCCTGTGTTGTTCACCATGGAGTAAATGAAGTCAGTGGATAGGTATTTCCAAGGCCATCAGGAAGAGTGCTCATTAGACAGACAGACTTGCCTGTACAACAGCCTCCTAATTAAATAGTTTAGCAAAGTTCCTTATATTTAAAAAAAGCCATTTTTATTTCCCAGCTCTATATAGAATCAATTTTCCTTTTAACCAGTTTCACCCAAGTTCATTGAGCTTTGTTATCAGAAGGCCTTGCTACACAAGTGTTTAGTTCTGCTGCAAATGGAAAGCTTTAAAGAAACCTAGCCCAGTAGCAGAACTTGGCTCCTCCCAGATCATAATTACAGCTTGCTGTAGGATTATACCAAAATTGCATTGTGCGTTTATAATATATGAGGAATTCTTGAGAGTGGTACTGATATACCAATTAAAGACACTGGTATTTTTGGCCCCATGGGTCATACAAGGAAAAGGGTTTTTAGTTTGTTATGAGAAACTCTCTTGCTTTTACTTAACTTTTATTGTTTATAAAGGATTTCAAAGTATTACCAAAGAAAATGAACACTACACCTGAGTCATCTGGATATACTGGACTTTTATAGCTGAACGGGTGGTGTTTCATATTGTATTTCTCTTCAACGCAAGCGCAGATTCACTACAGAAATTCACCAGCTTCCCTGTCCCAGCCCGCTTCCAGCCTTTGTCACTGAGAATGTGGGAGCACATGGGTAGCTGTCCAAGGCTTGGTCAGGGTGGCGTGTTTGCCTGGGGCCGAACTGATCCTGTTCCTGGGGTGTCTTGCTTCCTTGTCCACTCAGGAAATGAAGGCCCCATAGATCTGACAATCTGGACTTGGAGTTGTCATTTATAGCTCCTCAAACTTTGAGGATGACTAAATTGTAAAAACATAAATAGTGGAATCAGGAGGAAAAGTTTTGAGAACCCCAGAAAGGAAATAGCAGGTTCTGTAGTGTGTTGGCAGTTAACAGACTGGGTTTTTAGGTAGGTGACCATATAATTTATCATTTAAACTGGGATTCTTTTGAGAATGAGAGGGGTTACTATTGATGATTGTGCTGGGACAGGAGGCACAAATGGGACCATCTTGGTATGGCATGGTCACCATAGTTCTAGGCCACAAACTAGCTTTCTAATCTTCAGCAAGTCACTTAATATCTCTGGGCCTCAATCTCTTTTCAACAAAGAGGCAATTGGGCTACAATTTCTCTAAATTTTTTTCCCAGGAAGAACCTTATTTCCAATTTCTCCCCACAATCTCTGTGTAGTCAAGATGATAATGTTAAGTAATATTGAGTTGTAGAAGAAGTTCTGTCAATCAGGGATTTTTTTTTTTTTTTTGTCAGCATGAAATACTAAGTTACTATACCATGTTAATTCAGTTTTAGGAAGGGGAAATAACCTTGATATTTTAATATCCATGTGAGTCTTATTTAAAGTAAATTGAAGAGTTCTGATACCATTTTTTAAAATGATAAGAACTTGTGGATCTCCTCCATTATCTTTACAATCAACCATGACTGTAAGTTAAAAACCACTTGAATGGATGATGTATTAGTTCATCTCCAGTTCTAACGTTCTCTGATTATCTGATAACTGTAGTTCTTCACTCTATGAGACATAGGCAGATAGAAAAGATGGAAAATGAAAGAGAGCCAGCTAGGAGTCTTAAGCTGCTGGCCATTAATATGAGTCTGGGGAGGGGACCTGTATGAGGATGTTAGATGGTTAGGAAATCTCCTTATCTGAGGACACCTGGACAAAGGTCCCTCAGAGGAAAAAGAGGATGTTTGCTTTGGCGCAAATTTCCTCCCACCATAAGGTGGCTTGTTCCACACCTGGGAGAGGATATTCACAGTATTAGAAGATCAACAGGGAGCAGGAATGGAATGGCTGTGCAACAAGTCATTCTCATTTTTTGTCTTCCACCCATACAATCTCACTCTAGGGGAAGAAATGGGGCAGTCAAAATCTCTCCATAGATCTATAATAATGGGTCTCAGATCTGAGGTCCGCAGAATCAGCTAGCAAAATAAATAAAGGACAAGTCTGCTGTCTAAATACTCCCATGGGTAGCGACAACATGCTAATTTCTAAAGCAATAAACTTGCATTGTACTCAGTGGGGACTGGGCTACCCACCGAGTGGTTCTAGAAATGCATGCGTTAGGTGGTGGTTGGTTGTGACAGTGACTGAAGGTAGACACCAGTGGCATTTCATGCCTGGAAGCTGAGAATGCTAAATGCCTTCTTATGAGCGGGAGACAACTCCCATCATGAAGAGTCGTCCCAGCCAAAATGTTAAAACATCCCTGCAAAGAAACACTAAATAAAAGAACGGGCTTTTAATTCTTACATGTAAGGATTATTTTGATCCCATAAAAAAGTTTAAATTACACTGGACAAAGTCCTGTGTTGCCAGACCATTGGGCAGAGTTTTGAGATAGAATGAGTTAAATCTGATAGTCCCTGGATTAAGGAAAGACAGAGGTCACCCCAGAAGATACTATGCAATTCATCCCCACCCCTACCTAAAGTATATAAAGTATTTTGTGGAGTGGTTTTCTCTTTTCTCGCAATGTTGAAAAAGTTGTTGAATCATTGTCTTCATTTACTATAAGATGATTGACATCCCTCAAAACAAACAAAAAAACCCAATTCAACTTAAATCTAAAATGCAAGTATGCAGCCAAGATATGGTCTTTCATCTCTGCTTTGCTTTCTATGGTAAACTTGGAGTTCTCCTGAGTTTGGTTCCTTTCATTTCAGCTAGAAGTGTGTGGCAAATAAATGATTCACCAGTCTTCCCATGGAATGATCAACTCAGCTTTACTTTGAGATAGTGGTCCCAGGGGGAGTAGGTCAAGAGCTCCCTCTTCATAGGATGGCTCCTAAAAGCTAAAAGGGAAGAGGTCACCGACAGCACACAAAAGAGGCTGTGCCCATAAATACCTCAAAATTTGATTTTCTAAGATCTTAAATAATGAAAAACATTTGCTTGTTTAATACTTTTAAGTCCTCCAGACTTTGGATTCAGGCTCCAATGTCTTGCTTCAGAATTCCATGGTGAGGTACAAGCATGACATCACAATCAGGAGAAATACACACCACATAAAGCCTTGCCTGGGTCAGAGAGAAGTGCTAAACTCTCAAGAGGGCCTTAAGACAAATACACAAATGCTGCCTTGCACATGTGTAAGGGGCAAACATCTTTATGACTTTGGTCCTGGGAAGACAGACCCGGCCTGGGATTAGAATTTACAACTGACAAGCTGCTGATGAAGCAGTAATGTCCATTTAGTGCATGAATGGCCACTTTGGGAACAAGGGGCTTAGAACACAATGCTGGAAATCTCAGAGTGAAGTTGGGGGCAACTCTGATCACCTTTGCTGGAATAAGTTAACTCACTGCACAATGTGTCCCTTGGGCCTTTTCTCTGCCTTCCTGTGGATTTACAGCCCTCCCTGCAGTTCTTTCAGGCTTCACCACACATGACAATTTAGCATCAAGGGAATTTCTAAGGCCAGGGGAAGGATATCTTTCGTGGCTATAAAAGTCACTCTGAAATTCTTTTCATCTGCAATATTCCAAGAGCACTTGAAATGTTCATGTCCTGCCCTCTGCACAGTCCCCAACCTCTAAGAGCTCACAACTCCCTGAACCCATCTTTCTCACTAGTGCACTTAGAGATGCTCTCTCTGATCCTCAAAGCATCAGCCAGCTTTAGTGCAGTGGTTCTCAACTGGGAGCAGTTTTACCCGCTAGGGGACATTTGGCAATGTTTAGAGATGTGTTTCATGGTCACAACTGCGTGGAGGGTGTTATTAAGCATGTAGGGGATGGAGGCCATCCTATAGTGTACAGAACAGTCCCCAACAAAATAGGATCTAGTCCAAAATGTCAGTAGTGCCAAAGTTGAGAAATCCTACCTTAGGGCATGGGGTAGACCGCCTCTGCAGAGGCCAAGAAAGTAATTGTCTAAACTTGCATGGTCTGATGAAACTTACTATGATACCTGGTAATGTTCAATATCCATGCTGACCACTATGTTAGCCACAGGAGACATGTGGTTGTCTAGCACTTCAAATGTGGTCACTGTGACGGAGTAAGTAAATTTTTCATTTTATCTCATTTTAATTAATTAAATTCTAATCGTCTCATGCATCTAGTTCCTACTATATTGGACAGTGCAGGTCTATGTAATGGGAGCACAGAAACTCTGAGATACCCAGTTATCTCCTCCACTGCTTTATAATAAAATTCCATAGTTGGACACTCCTTTCTTATCTAAGACTTTGGCTCACTGATATGAAATTACCCTGGGAGGGAGATGACTTTACCTTATAAAGCACTGATGTTAATTTAATATGACTAATGGATCTGAAAGATGTTTTGACAGGAGCAGAGAGCATTGTGGGCCCTGAAGTGAAGGAGGCGACACAATGACATTGACTAAGGCACTTGGGGTAGGAATCTGGAGTAAACTGAAGAAGGTAGAGACATGGGCTTGAGGTAACAAAGGCAACCTGTGCTTACTTTAATCATATAAACTCTGCTGAGAACAGAAGCCAAATACTCACAATTCCCATTCAGAAACATGTTCTGTGAAAACTAGAGCCAAAGAGGGATAGAAAAGACAAGTATAATACAAAGGTGAGCTTATTTCCTGCTCCTTTTCTCCCTGATTTTAGCCCTTAGATCAAGTTTCCAACTACTGAAATACTATGGTGCCCCCTCCTGTGAGTAAGTCATTAAAAGCAATACTCAAGTGCAGGAGACAAAATGGTTGTTCTCTTTAATCTGTTTACACAATTCTGAATAAATACATCAAAACCTTATTATTCTAATTTCTGCTGGTGCCCTAAGCAGGTAAATTCCTCCTTATTAACCTAGTACTGTTTAAGGGCCTATTTTCTACATAACTCATTGAATAACTAGTCTATTATACAAAATTTCACATATGGGATATTTTATACTTTACTGTAAATATTTCTAGAGAAGGAAATCACCAACCTCACTTGGTAAACTGTATCTACCCATATTTCTAGAGATGAGGAAAGAATAATGATTAAATCCAACCTTCTCTTCCTAAATGTTCTGTAGGGCTCAAACCGGAGCGCCCCTGGTGGTATCAGTTTTGGTGATTCTTATGAGAAAAAATGGAGACTGAACCAGAAGAGTAAGTCCACCAAAAGTATGACAGAAGTGGGGAAACTGTGTTATAAGAAGAGCTAAAAAGAAAAGAATTCCTCTCCCCAGAAAGACACAAGCTGAGAGAAACATATGGCTGAAAGAATACATAGTTGTGAACATTTACTTGTTCACAAAGTGTTAGTTTGTCTGAACATGGCAGAGTTGATGGGGCGGGTGGGAGGGTGTAGGGGAGGGGAATGTTGTTAAATTTAGGAGAAAGGAAATATTTCTGTCTGAGTCAATTTAGGTTACTATAACAAAAATACCATATACTGCGTGCTTATAAACAACAGAACTTTATTTCTCATAGTTCTAGAGGTTGGAAAGTACAAGATCAAGGTGCATAGATGTCTTCTTGTTGTGTCCTCACATGGAGGAAAGGAAAAGATAGCTCTCCGGGGTCTGTTTTATAAGGACACTAATCTCATTTATTAGGCCTCTACCTTCATCACCTAATAATCCCCCCAATTCCATCACATAGGGGATTAGGTTTCTATATATGAACTTTAGGGGGCACAGACATTTAGTCTATAGTATTCTGCCCCCATCTCCCTGAAAGTCACATCCTTCTTGCATGTATAGTGTCTTTATTTCATCCTAATACCTACCAGATTCTTAACTCATTCCAGCAGCAATTCAAAGGTGTAAAGTCCAAAGTCTAAATGTCATCTAAATCAGATACGGATAAGACTCAAGGTGTGATTCATCCTAAAGCAAATTTCTTTCCAGTTGTTGAAGCAAAGAAACTCTGCTTATTTTTTGTTTAACAATTCCATCTTTAAGTTTTTCTCTCCTGAAATTTTACTATAGGCAGTCAAGAAGAGCCAAGCTGCGCCTTCAACACTTTGCTTAGAAATGGCTTCAGCTAAATATCCAGTTTCATCACTGACTAGTATTACCTTCTACAAAATACTGGAACACAAAATAATTCAGCCAAGGTCTTTGTCAATTCATAGCAAGGATGGCTCTTCTTCCAGTTTCCAGTAACATGTTCCTCATTTCTGCCTGGAACCTCATCATAATGGCCTTTACTGACCATATTTCTACCAACATTCTGTTCATGATTACTTAGATACTCTCTAAGGAGATTGTGACTTTCTCTCTTTTCCTTCTGTGCTCTCATCAAAATTGCCCTTAAGGACACATTCATGGCATTTTAGGCTTTTTCTAGCAGGTAACTCAAAACTATTTCAGCCTCTACCCATTACCTGGTTCCAGTGCAGTTTTAGTAGCAGTTTCTGTCTTAGTCCTTTCAGCTTTCTATAACAAAAATACCACAGACTGTGTGGCTTAAAATCAGCAAATATTTCTCACTGTTCTAGAGGCTGGGAAATCCAAGATCAAAGCATCAGCAAATTTGATGCCTTGTGAGAGCCCTCTTCCTGGTTCATAGACATTTTCTCATTGTGTCCTCACATGGCCTAAGAGACAGGGAGCTCTCTGGAGTCTCTTTTATAGGCGCACTAATCTCATACATGAGGGCTCCACCCTCATGACCTAATCACTTCCCAAAGACTTCGCCTCCAAACACGTTCACACTGGGAATTAAGCTTCAAAATATGAAGGGAAGAAGGGCAGAGATATTTATTCTATGTCAATAACTTAATACAGTTGGGAGGGAGTAGTGGGGAGGGGGAGGTGATTGGGAGCCTTTTATCGCGATGCCAAAGGCTGTAGAAATAAAGAGCTCCAAGGATGTTTAAATGTAAAATGACAGTTTCAAAGTTTATTCTTCATTAGAAGAAACTGAGTGTTTAAAGTTAATCTCTTGAGATAAGCCTAGAGAGATGCCCTATCTCTTTCCCATAATGACTGCTGTGCCATTTTCCAAAATAAGACACTAGACCATTCTTGTCACAAGTCTTTGGGTTTATTTCATATGGCTGCTCTTATTAAACCTCATAATTGAATTTGCAGTTAACTCATATTTGACACAAGCAGCTTTTATGTGCTAGTACTGAAAGCAGGCTGAAAAACACAGTACCTCCCTGGGTAGAAGTGGCAGCAGCAAGCCCAGACATATGGGGTGGGGACTGTCATTCAAGTGCACTAATAGCTGTTTTTAAAGTGATCCCCATTAAGTCTTAGAGTGCAATGGCTGATTATTGGGTCAACAAACATGAAAAGCTTTGTCATTGGCCCAAGTTTGAACCAGAAGCAACAAGTCTTTCATGAGCATTTAGGATGAAAGATGTAAGATTAAAAAAATGTTGGTAACAGTGAGCACCATTTGAGGGTCTTTTTTGTGTATGTTTTGCTTTGAGAGAAAAAGTAAGACAATAAGATCTATGAAATATCCTTGTTCTGTTTTTAACCCAGGGGTGAAAGCTCTGAGTTACCTTCATGTTTCTGTTACAATAACTGTAGGGTAGGGTTTTCAATCAGAATTTCAGCTTTTAGTTTAATAAGATGACATTCATATGTAGTGGTTAGTGAGTGTTGATTCAAAGAATACATTACTGAGTGTAAATTTGATCACATTATACCTCTTCTTAGAATCCTTAAAATTCTGGAGGTAATGGCTCTCCATTACCTTCAGGATGGGAGTGTCTCCTCATTGGTGTGTACACCTCTCACCTTTGTAATTGTCACATGGAGATACTTCCAGTTCTCCAAATGCTCCATGTTCCCTTGCTGTTTCCTCAGAATAATATGTTTCTTCTTGTAAAACCAACCTTAACAACCCTTGAATTAGACTTTCCTTTGTACTGTTTCAGCTTCATTATAGCACATATCATGTCCTATTGAAATCAGCTCCCAATTCAACCGTGAGATCCCTGAGGCCAGGGGATCTTTGTTGCAGTCATTCCTGTTTCCCAATGACTAGCATAATGCCAGGCACAAAGGTAGAAGCAGGTCAATATGTATTAAATGATAGAATGGATGAGTTTCAATGAACTATAAATGATGAAGAACTTTTCAACATAGACACACCCTATATTTTCTTTTTGGCTGAATAAATGCTAATAGAGCAGTTAGTAGTCAGTCCCCTTATATCAGCTCCATACAGTTAAAGCTATATTCTAAATCCATGGCTTCTCTTAAGACAAATGGAAAGAAAAAGTAAGAATATAAACAGTTCATACACTTCAGAAAAAGAATAAGGAAGGAAGGAAGGGTCTTCTTTCAGAAAGTCTACCTCAGTGCAAGTGATTGTATTTTGCTCTGAGGCTAGGTCCCTAAACAAAAAGAAGAAAGTGACTGAAATATATTATGTTCCATCCATGAGATTAAATAGGGGACATCTTTTAGTTGCCAATCTCTCAAAAGATACAAGTTGCATTTCAACCAGAAACCTTTTCTA